>JAJONZ010014616.1:0-36528 GCA_029582445.1 Solanum paucissectum | reverse complement strand
CGGGGGTTGGGGGTTCCTGAGGGAGGGGGGTATATTTTTTTTTGTGGAAAAAAAATTTAGGGGTAGGTTTGTGGAAGGTGTGTGGGGGGGGGGTGCCCGGGGGAGGGGTAATTTTTTTTTTTTGTTAAAACAATTTTTTTTTTTTTTTTGCAAAACCAAAAATATTAGGGGTAGGTTGGTGGAAGGTGGGGGTCCCCGGGTGTGGGGGGTGCCCTAGGGAGAGGGTAATTTATTTTTTTGAAAAACAAAATTCTTTAAATGGGTTAGAACCATTTTACCCAAACCATATTTGACCAAATCCATATTTACCCATATTCTATTTGGGTGGATTGTAATCCAAACCATTTTTGTTCAATCCATCCAAATCCGATACAATCCAAGCATTTACCACCCGTATATAAAAATGATGACTCTTGGATTTCACTTTCTCAAGCTGAAATCGTCAAGATGCACTAGCTATGGATGCCAAGTTATTACCTTAGCTCTACACTTCTCTCTCAAGAAAGCATAAAACCCTGAAGTATATTGCAATAAACTTAAAATGAAAGAGTTAAACCACATTAATAACTCAGACCCATTTCAAATAAACACCGAAAATTAATAATTACTAACACCCATTAAATCAATCACAGTAATTGGTTACATTGCCAAACCCCCAAGACCTGGATTTTAGCCAATCATTGCAAAACAGTGAAATTCACTACCTACCACAAACTTCATGAATGGGTATTTGAAAATCGAAAGTTTAAGATGACTAATAGCTTCTCTATTACAACACCCAATTGAAAAGTCTAACTAAAATTATTCAAAATCACAATAGCAGTATTTTTGCTCTCTTTCTTTGTTCCTTACAATTTTTGGATGCTTTCTCTCTCTTTCAAATATCAATTTATACTAATCTGAGGCGTGGCTTTTTGGGGCCAATCGGCGAGAAAAGTTGGGCTTCGCTGACCATTCGACGATTCAACGATCCTCCTTTCATCTCTCCTTCTTTCTTTACACTTCCCTCGTTGGAACACTGTAATTTTTGGTGATCCAGATCGGGATCGCCGTTCCATTCTGCGATGCGCTCTTTAGTCTTTCAGCTCGCCAATCTGCATTCGCCTTGATCTCAATCAGTACTTCTGGCAAAATGGTTGTCTTTCACCGATGCAATCGTTGATATGGAATGTAGTTCGCCTAAGCTCTTCCTATTTGAGGCTTAGTGTTCTGTAGAGTTTAGAAAGGTCTCAGGAAGTCTCATACGCCACGTCAAGTAGAGTCTTGTTACTGAGTGTGAAGTGCACCACATTTATGAATGAGAGTCTAGAAGATATTTAGGAAACTCCACTTCTTTCATTACTCTAAATTCAAGCGATAGAGTTTAAATTTATATGGTCTCTCTCCTAAAACTTATATGATGCTCTAGAGGATATGGCTTCTCAAAGAGCTTATGATAGAAGGAATATGAGGGAGAATGTGGAACAAGAAGCTCCTCCCTAATATCCTCAAGCTCCGGCAGACACTTTGACTGAGCAAGTGACTAATGCAGAGTTCAGGGATGCTTTTCAAGTGTTTGCTCAAGCCGTGATGGCCCAAGACAATATGGAGGTTGCGGTTCCCATGAACCCAAATGTGGGTACGGCGTCATCTAGAGTGAGGGACTTCACTAGAATGAATCCCCCGGTGTTTCGTGGTTCTAAGGTCCAGGAAGAACCTAAAGAGTTCATTGATGAGGTTTACAAGGTGTTGATGGTCATCGGAGTGATGTTGATGGAAAAGATAGAATTGGTCGCTTATCAACTTAAGGGCGTTGCTCAAGTTTGGTTTAACCAATGGAAAGAGGGGAGGCCAGAAGTTGCCGACCCTCTCCATTGTTAAAAGTTCAAAGTTGCTTTCCTTGATAGGTTCTTTACCCTAAATATGAGGTAGGCAAAGGTTCTTGAATTCATCAACCTTTGTCAAGGAAGTATGATTAAGAAGGATTATGCTTTGAAGTTCACACCATTGTCTCGATATGCTTCTACTATAATTGTCGATCCTAGGGCACGGATAAGTGATGAGTCCGAGATTTGGACTCATTTAGGGCTTAGTTTATATAGATTTATTGTCCTCAAATGCTTATTTTGTGCCAATAACAGATGTTAAACCCTTGATTTTCATGAATAAGGATTGAGGAACAAAGCAAGGACGTTAACAGGCAAAAAAGAACAAAACAGGCTGAAGAAATAAAGATGTGCGAGCCTGAGGATTGCCAAGAGTACTCGGTGTGTCGACGAGTGGCACATCTAACCGCCTAAATTTCTAGTGTGCCAAGCCCTGATAGAATAAACCAAGTCGGCGAGAGAAAGGAGCAGCCAGCAGATCACCGAGTACTTCCGCAACGGAGTGCTAGATCGCCTAAAGTTACAAAATCTTGAGGATTCTGAAGGCCAAGGCAGAAGGGCGATGGAAGTAACCAAAGAGCGGCTCGCCGAGTGGTTCGGCAATCCTGACTTACTTCGCCAAATGAATCTTCGCAACACATTTTTGGCGACTATAAATACATTTTTGAACATTTAGTTTACGGATCGAACCTTTGATCTTTGTATCAAGTTTTTAGAATCTGGAGATAGTTTTTTCTCTAGTTTTCATAAGCTTTGAAGGATTGAAGAAATCACATTTGAGAATTTGGAAGTGGGTCTTTGAGAATATTCAACACGGAGCATTGTAAGGACAATATCACTTTTACCCAATTGATGGATAATCAATTTGGTAACGGTTTTACCTTTTACGATGTCTAGCTAAAACCCCAAATATTGGGGTGTGATTATGTGATTATGGGCTGATTTAGTTTATGGGTATTGCTAAATGTTAGTTTACATGCTATTTAGAAGTGAGTTTAATCATTAATTGTTCTTTAATTTAAAAATTGTAGTTGCAAATACAGTTCTATGTTTCTGTTCTTAGCTTGAGAGAGAGAGGTTTTAGAACTAAGATTATTGATTGATGGTTTGTGGGTATTGGGTTGACCTGGGTTCAGCTCGAGAGAGTGAATCCTAAACCCAATTCCACACATTTAGCTCGAGAGAGTGAATGGATTAACATGTGGGCTGCTCTTATTTTGCATGTTTGTTGATGTTCGAGAGAAATCACTTGATTCAGGGTAAATTGTTCGAGAGAAAGTTTACCTCCACTATAGCGTAGCCTACTCACTAATATCTAGCTATTTACTAATAGTGGCAATTACCCATTTGTCTATATTTGCCTATTACCGATCACATCCCAAGAATCCGTCTCATTATTGATAATTCGTATTGTTTGTGACTATTTGTAGTTGATAAACAAAACCAAAACTCCCCAATTTGACATTCGTGTCACCCCTTAGTTTCAATGATGTCTTTATTCAATAATTTTTAGTCCTATGACTGATTTGACCATATTCATACTTCCCAATCGAATCTGACACAAGTACCGCTCCCTTTGGAATTCGACCCCAACTCATTTAGTTAGGTTATATATTGATTAACGATCGTTGATGCTTAGAATTGTATGAAGTGTGTCTGAAACGTTAGTAATCAAAATGGCGTCGCTGCCGGGGAGTAGTGTTGTTTGAAATTCTTTTGGTGAAGTTGAATTTTGTTCTTGTTAGTCAAAGTTGAACTCACTTATTTTTAGTTTTGGTTTTTGTGTTAATTGTTGAACAGAGGAAATGAGCATATCAGGTAATAACGGTAACCAAGTGGCCACCCTCCTTCAAAGATGATGATTCTTAAGGATAACATCCTAAATTTCAAGTATTTGGAGGGTGAGACAGTCCATGAGCTGTAGCTGAGATTTAAGATACTTTTGTAGCAGTTTCCAATTCATGAAATTCCAGATAAGATGTTACTGGACTGTTTCTATAGAGGTCTTGATCCTGAGAACAGATGACTGGTTGACCAACTTTCTTCGGGTGGTCTAATACGAAAACTCTATGCAATAGTAGCCCAACTCCTCGATCACATGACTAAAACCAACAATGAGAAAGAGAAAGACTAAAATTTGGCCAAATTATGGACTCAGTTGGATCTCTTGGCCAAAAAGATCATTGAATTTGAAGTACTGTACAAAAAGGAAGATAGGCACATTCCCCTCATGAGCGGAGAAAGCCCAAGGATTATGAGGGTGGACAAATAGAAGAGATAGTCTCACTCATTCTCCTTAAAGTCGAAGAGCACGACGGAATGTTGAAAGATGTAAAAGAGAATGTCTCGATGCTAAATCACATGACTGCTTCTCATTCCATATATATTCAACTACTTGATAATGGGTCATATGTTGTCTCGTCTCTACTCAAAAAAAAAAAAGGGTTGCCTAGTGATACTATGGAAAACCCTAAGAATAAAGCTTGAGTGGGTACTTGCGTCGTGCCGCGACATTAACTAAGACACTTTTTGGGAGGCAACCCAAGTTTTTATTGCTTTATTTATGTTTTTGAAATAATGTGTGTTGATTGTGCAGGTGAAAAAGTGAAATGTGTTTGAAAGAGTACAGGATTGGCAAGCAAAGAGTCCAGTCGGTAACTCACCTAAGAGGTCGGCGAGCCAGACTTGGACCGCCGTTTTACTCAAGAGATTATAAGGCTAGAGTCTGTAAAATTCAGTGGGCCCATGGACAAGTTGGCGACTCGCCGAACAGGTCGGTGCACCTGACTGTCTCCACCGTTTGGAACCCTAAATTAGTTGGAGGTCCTGTAAAACTCGGCAAGGTAAGTTACTACTCGATGTGTCACCGAGTGGTTCGGCGAAGACGACTAATATCACCGAAAGGGCGCGAACTAGATGATTTTTAAAAGGCCAAAGGTTTAAAATTTCAAACTCTTTCACATTCCCTCACTTCTAACTTCATACAATCACACCCGCACTTTAAATTTTAAATATTCTTGCATTTTATTGCTTTTTGGTCGTTGATCGTGTGTGTGGAGTGGAATTCTTTGCCGCCTAGAGTTACAAAATCATAATTCGGCATTAAAGGTTGGATTTTTTGAACCCCAAACACTTAATTAGCAGTTAAATTCAAATGCATCATTATAAATTGTGTTGATGTGTGATGGGCCTCTCTGAAATAATAAATGTGTGCTTCTTGCCTTTCATATTCTCGTAATTGTGCCTAGATTGTCAAAAATGTGATTTCTTGATTTTTGTTCTTAAAAAATTGATCATAAATTATTGGGTTGCGGTATCTTGTTGTTGGGTCTAGTCAGGTGAAGTCTAAGTAATCCCAATTGTGCTAAATGACGTGCTTTGCCCAATGATGGAGCGTTTGACGTCATTCTTAAGGGCTAAAGTTATCAAATGGATAATTTTAGCCAAATCGGGGGAAGTTTGAGTACCTCGGTGGCATGGGTCATATGGTTCTGGGGTTAATTGAGTATGTATGTTGTTTGATTTTGTTTTTGGGGGCTGCAGGTTTTATTTTGGGAGTCGGGGTTGAAAATGGGAATGTTGGGTAGTTTGGCGAGCTGGGTCGAGCTCGCCGAACCACTCGGCTGTTTGCCAAAGTCCCCTTAGATTGCCTTTGATTTCATGATCTAATTAAGTTTGATTCTATAACTTTTGGCGTGAAGCCTGAGCTTGCTGAGTTCACTGGGCGACTTGCCGAAAGTGTTCTGTGATCGTCCTTTTTGTGCCCCCAACCCCTTAAACATATTGTAACTTTCAGTGGGCTAGTCTGAACTCGCCAAATGGTGTCGGTTACTCGCCGAAAGTCCCTGTGCATCGCCGACCTATCATTTTTTAGGGAAATTTTTTACGCTAATCCTTTCACTAAGCCCAATCAAGCTCCCCAAAGTGATTCGGCGACTCGCAAATCGATTTGGCGAGTCTTTCTGCAACTTGATTTTTGCATTTTTCTTGAATTGTTCTAACTATTTCCGATATGTTTTGCAGATATGGCTAGACCAAAAGTAGCAGGTCGAGACCTGCCGCCATGCAAGAGGGCAAAGGGAATCACCATCGATGAGGATGCAGCTGCATCCAAATCAAAGGCCACAAAACTTCCTACCACAGGTGGGAAGGGTAAAGGGAAAGGAAAGACACCTTCTCCTGAGTCACCGAAGATCAGCTCTGACAGTGAGGGAGTGTATGTCACTCACCTCACCATTTCTGAGAGTGAGAGTGAGCACCAGGACCCTTCAGCTGCCATCTCTGAGCCTGAGGATGATCAGTTGATATTGGCCCCGAAGAGCTGAACTGTGCTCTAAGAGGATGCATGATCCGTCTAGGATCTTGGTACCCTAGGCTGCTAGTCCTCCTCTTGTCCCAGACCAAGCTGTGGTCCCAGCACCACCTGCACAGGGCCCTCCTCCCTGGTCTATGCATAGATTAAAGGCCGAGGGATTTACGACCATCATTGAGTAGAAGAGGTTGTCTACTAATAGACAAATACCCAGAGATTTTGAGCTTCTTAATGTCCCACATATTCAAGATATTCACTAAACATCGTGGCCCTTACATTTCTAATTGGGTCCAGGTATTTTATACCGCCAATGGAGCTCCAGTGCCTCAAGCAAAAAGAAAGGTTGTCACATTCAAACCGGTAGATTATGTGGTCGTCTGGGGTAAGAAGGTGAAGTGTGACAGCAGTGATATAAATGTTGTGTTGGAATGCACTGCTAACATTATTGATGAATACCAATACATGATCAAGACTAAGACCTTGGAGACTATGAAGGAATGGCTTGCTCATTTGTTGTCTGATCGTAATCTTAGGTGGGATGAGGCTGGAGTATTGATTGAGAAGAATGACCTCAATGTGGCAGCGAGGTACTGGTTTGGGTTTATCAGTAGCACCATTATGTCATCTCAGAAAGAATGTATCTTCCGCCACATAAAGGTGGCTTATCTTGGTTCTATCATTGCAGGGAAACGTATAAATCTAGGCATGATCAGTGCACAAGAAATGGCCATGAGGGCCAAGAAGCGTAAGAAATCGCTTCTATTCATGGTGTTGATCACCGAATTGTGCAGACGAGCCCGAGTACCCCGTGAGAAGAAGAAGGACATGTAAGTGATTCCCACCTCCTCTGCTGATATCAAGCGCATTGAGGCCGAGTACTTAAAGGATGAGGCTGAGTAGAAGAAGGAAGCCCCGGTGGATTCTTCCCCGACTGTGGACATTCAGACTGTACATGCAGATGCAATATTGCCTACTCCGTCCCCCTAGACCTTCAGGTATATATAGTGTTTCTCCTTCCATGACTCTGAGTTCGTCTACTGCTTCCCTACCTCCTAGGTCTTCTGCTAGAGACATTACATCCCAACCTTTACTCACCCAGGCTGTGATACTACAGATAGGGCCGCTAGCCCATTCTGCTGATAGGCATGCCTCCAGGCTTAAGGCCACAGTTCCTAGGATGATTGAGTGGGAACTTAGTGCAGGTGTGACACCATTTAGTGTGTATATTGATTCCCTTGCGGCAGGGATAGCGGTGTGTGAGAAAGGCCAGGGGGCCACTGATAAGGTGACGGCCCTAAAGGCCACAATTGCTAAGCTAAGGAAGGACGTGGACCAACTGAAGTCCACAGATATGTCCATGATTTTTGGGACTATGGAGATCCCCGATATGCCAGCTGATACAGATGTGCCTCCGGCTACCACCGGAGATGAGGGTCGAGTTGAGGAGGTGGTTGCTGCTGAGTTTGAGGTAGAGATGGATAAGGAACAACTCAGTCTGCAAGAGAAGATCACATATGAGGGCCTTACAGAGGTTGAAGAGGCTATGATTGATTCAGCCGTGCAGATTTCATTGGGAGATACACCCATGGAAGGATCTGGTGGAGCTAGTGTTGATATTGCATAGGGCATTGATGCCTTGTAAGATGGAGCAACTGTGTAGACATGACCTTTCTTTACCTCCCTCTTTGTCATTTTTATTGACTTTTGGTTATTTTTGTTGCATTTGAGGACAACTGCATTTTTTTTTGTGGTGGGGTGAGGTATTTCCATACCTACCTCTTGTGATTGTATTTTTTATATATTGGATTTTTTTGTTTTGAATTGTGTGTTGATATTGTCTTGTGGATGTTTGAGCTTATGCTCCTTGTTACGAATGACAATGGTTTTTGACCCATTCAGAAAAAAAATCCACCTTTTGTTGTGTGTGAATGTGGTTGTTCTTATGCAAATTTGAGTATCGTTTATGATCAATATTGATGACTTAAATAGTGTTCTTAATCAAACAAAAATGAATGCGCGGCTACGATGAGGTCAAGTGAAGTTGCATAGACAATGTGCGAACTTTTTTCATCTCATTGTGACTAGCCGATTATCGAATAAGTCTCTTGTGATGAACATTGCACACTAGCGAAAGTGTGGAGTCTCATTTGATATTAGTGCCAATGCCTTGTGTGTTGAGCTTACCATGAACCTTGTGTTATGACACCTAGAATTTGCCCCATTGGTCCGGTTGACTAAGTGATGCAAGCTCTTGAAATGATCTTAGGCAACAATTTTGAAGAGTGAAACAATTTGACAATATACCTCTTTTGTGGCCAACCGTGTGAGATGTGTGAACCTTGCTTGAATCCCCTTTGAGTTTTATCCTTTTCTTGGAAGAATCTTGAGAAATTGCGACCCCTATTTATCCAGTCACTCATAATCCTCATGAAGTGTGGTTTGTTTGAATAGCCAACTTAGGCCAAAAGCGTAAGTTGGTGGTGTGATGAAAAGAAGAGGTAAATCAAAAAGTGTGAAGAAGTCCCCATTGATCCGAGAATTTGAAAAAGATGGAACCCCTCCATATAAAAAAAGAGAAAGAAAAGAAAGAAGAAAAAAGAAAAAGAATGAAAAGGTCGAGAAATAAAGTTGTGAAAGTTGCAGAAGAAATGGGGTGTCCGGTATTCCATTAGAAGTGAATAATGGGGTGAATTTGAGCATGAGTGAAAATACTGATGGAAAGGAAGGAAAGTGATGTTTATACCACATTTCATGAGGATAGCAGCCACTAAGCCTAAATGGACATACCTTTACACTTAGCCTCGTTAAAAGCCTTGAAAAGACCTATTTGATCTTGAGCAAGCTGAAATGAATGTTGATTGAAAAATAAGGGAATACCTATGGGTGAAGTCATGCATATGTTAATCTTTGTGAGTTCGAGAGTTCTATGTGATTCAGGAATTACAAATTGTTGAAGAATTGTGTGTGAGCATGGAATCATCTTTGTTGTGAGGGCATTTGAGTACCTTTGTTGAGCTTGAACTTCCATTTGAAGCATGTATTGTGAGCTTGAGAATCTTTGATAATGGTGAGTCACAACTTTAATCTTTGAGTGTACAATTGATCCGTACATGAGTAAGTTGAGTCTTGTTGTGTGCATTCATAATTGAGTCTTTTGTAGCACTGTTTGAGACATCCTTTTTGAACTCCTGAACTTGAGTTTTACTTGAGGACAAGCAAAAGTTTAAGTTTGGGGTATTGATGAGTTCGAGATTTGCACTCATTTAGGGCTTAGTTTATATAGATTTACTATCCTCAAATGCTTATTTTGTGCCAATAATTGATGTTAAACCCTTGATTTTCAGGAATATGGACTAAGGAACAAAGCAAGGACGCTAACATGCAAAAAAGAACAAAATTGGCTGAAGAAATGAAGATGGGCAATCCTGAGGATCGCCAAGAGAACTCGGCGTGTCGCCGAATGGAAAATCTAACCACCTAAAGTTCCAGTGTGCCAATCCCTAAGAGAAGAAACCAAGTGGACTAGAGAAAGGAGTAGTCGGTGGATCACCGAGTAGTTCCACAGCGCGGTGCTAGATCACCCAAAGTCACAGAATCTTCAGGATGCTGAATGCCAAGGCAGAAGGGCGATGGAAGTTACCAGAAGGAGGCTCGCCGAGTTGTTCGGCGATCCCGACTTACTTCTCCAAATGACTCTTCGCAGCACATTTTTCGCAACTATAAATACATTTTTGAACATTTAGTTTAGGTATCGAACCTTCGATCTTTTTATCAAGTTTGTAGCATATGGAGATAGTTTTTTCTCTAATTTTCCTAAGGTTTGAAGGATTGAAGAAATTCACTTTTGACAATTTGGAAGTGGGTCTTTGAGAATCTTAAACTTGGAGCATTGTAAGGACAAAATCACTTTTACCCAGTTGATGGATAACCAATTAGGTAACAATTTTTACCTTTTTATGATGTCTAGCTAAAACCCCAATTCTTGGGGTGTGATTATGTGATTATGGGCTGACTTAGTTTATGGGTATTGCTAATTCTTAGTTTAAATTCTATATGCTTCTATTGATTGTAGAATTCATGTAGTCAAGTTTCAGTTTCAAATGAACATGTCCTAGAGTGGAAGGGGGGGAATTCTATCCATAAGGGTCAGTTTGTCTCTTGTCTGAAAGCTATAATGATGATTTCTAGAGGTTGCGTATGCCATCTAGTTAGTGTAAGGGATGTAGATTCTTAAACCCCCTACTCTTGAGTCAGTCCCCGTGGTTAATGAGTTTCTGAAAGTGTTCCTAGTTGATTTACCCGGCATTCCTCTCGAAAGGGAAATAGACTTCGCTATTGACTTTTTCCCAGATATGCAACCTATCTCTGTTCCTCCTTACCAAGTGATTAATAAAATTTCCAAGACACTTCATCCAATACTAAGGGTCAATGATCGATATGTAGTAATATAACCCAACTAAGTGAGTTGGGGTCGAATCCCAAGGGAATGGTACGTAGATGAGAATCAATAGGCAAGTAAGAATATGTTCTAGTCAATCATAGCTAGAAACATTTACGAAGAAAAACATAATTCAAGTTTTAGGTGACACAAGTGTCAAATATCGAGGGAGTTTGTTTGTATTATCAACTAAAACATCAAATAACACGAAAATAACAAATATAAAGACGAGTTCTTGGGATGTGATTGGATTATGGGCTAAGGTAAACAATCGGGTAATTGAAATTAATAGTAAATAGTTGTAAATCTATGAATAAACTAGAGTACTTTAGTGAGGATACACTTTCTCTCGAACAATTTATCCCGAATAAAATTGGTATCTCTCGAACACCAATAAGCAGCAGTTAAGCACAACCTTCACTTTATTCCATTTACTCTCTCGAGCTGAATGTGTGGAAAATGGTTTAGGATTCACTCTCTCGAGCTGAACCCATGACAACCCAATACCAACAGACCATCGATTAAGTAATTTTTGTTTTAAAACCTCTCTCCAGCAAGCCAAAAACACGAAGTTCGGATTTTATTTGCAACTACAACCCATTAAATTCAACCACAATTACTGAACGAAATCACTTTTAAACAACAAATAAACTATCATTTCACAATACCCAGCAGTTAAATCAACCCATAATCACACCCCAAGAATTAGGGTACTAGCAAGACATAATAAAAAGGTAGAAATCGTTGCCAAACTAAGTTTTCATCAACTACGTAAGATTAATATTGTCTTTATACAGGTCTAAGATGAAGAATCTTCAACACCCACTTCTAATTTCTTAGAAATGGAAATCTTCAAAGCTAAGGAAAATATTGTCTCTCTATTCTTAGTTCTCTACTTCAAAACTAAATACTCTCTAAACAATGATAAAATTAGAACCAAGATCCTAAATAAAAAACTAAAATATGTATTTATAGTCGCCAAAAATGTGTTGCGAAGGACCATTCAACGCAGTTAGTCGGGATCGCCGATCCACTCGGCGTTCCGCCCGTTGATCATTTTCATTGCCTTTCTGTTTTGGCCTTCAGCATCTTCGACTTCTTTAACTTTGGGTGATTTAGTACTGCATCGTTGTACCGTTTGGCGACTCGCCAACTGCTCCTTTCTATCGCCGACTTTATTTTCTCCTTCAGGGCTTGGAACACTGGAACATTAGGCGAGACAATGGTCGTTCGGCGACTCGCCTAATGAGATAGGCGATCCTCAGGCCTTCTTTTTTTCGTTCTTTCAGCTGCCTTGTTCCTTTTTGTTCATTAGTGTCCATGCTTTGTTCCTCAATCAAAATACCTGAAATTCAAGGATTTACATCAGTTATTGGCACAAAATATGATTTGAGGACACTAAATCTATTAAAATAAATTCCTAAATGAGTCCAAATCGTGGACTCATCAACCCCCCAACTTAAACTTTTGCTTGTCCTCAAGTAAAACTGAAGCTCAGAAGTTCAAAAAGGATGTCTCAAACAGTGCTACACAAGATTCAATCATGAATGCGCACAAAAAGATTCAACTTACGCATGCAAGGATCAATTGTGCACTCAAAGATTCAAGTTGTGACTCACCATTACCAAAGAATCTCAAACTCACATTACTAGCTTCAAATGCAAGTTCAGGCTCAACAAAGGTATTCAAATGCCTTCACACAAAGAATGATTCCATATTCACACACAATGGTTCACAATTTAAAGCTTCGTAATCCAATGCAATGCTCACACTCACAAAGATGAACACAATGTATGACTACACCCATATGTTTGCCCTTATTTTCTAATCAACACTTGTTTCAGCTCACTAAAGATAAAAAAGGTCTTTCAAGTGTTGTAACGGGGCTGAGTGTAAAGGTATGGTCATTTAGGCTCAATGGTTGTAATCCTCATGAAATGTGGTGTGAACAACACGTTCTTTCCTTTTCTTCATCATTATCATTCGTGCTCACAAGTCATCCCATTATTCACTTTCCATGGATTGTTTGGAAACCCCTTTTCCTTTGCATTTTCACAACTTTAATCCACAACTTTTTCATTCTTTACTCTTTTTTTTTTTTTGTATGGAGGGGTTCCATTTTTCTCAAAATCATGGGTCAAAGGATACTTTCTTGCACTTCTTGATTTACCTTCTCTTTTCACCACACCCCCAACTTAGGCTTTTGGCCTAAGTTTGTTGTTCAAACAAACCACAAATCATGAGGATTATGGGTAATGGATCAAAAAAGGTCACAATTTCATCAAGATTCTTCCAAGAAAAGGTTAAGACTTAAAGGGTGTTCAAAAGAGGTATAATGTCAAATTGTTTCACACTTTTCAAAGTTGCCTGAGATCATATCAAGAGATTGCATCACTTAGTCAACCGGACCAATGGGGTAAATTCTAGGTGTCATCACACATGGTTCACGGTAAGCTCATCACACAAGGCATTGACACCAATGTCAAATAAGACTTCACACTTTTTCTAGTGTGCAATGTTCATCACAGGAGACTCAATTCGATACTTGGCTAGTCACAACGAGATGCAAAAAGTTCACATACTGACTACGCAACTTCATTTGGCCTCATCGTAGCCGCACATTCATTTTTGTTCGATTATGAGCACTATTCGAGTCATCGGTATTAATCAAAACCGATACTCAAATTTGCAAAAGAACAGCCACATTCAAACAAGAGGGGGCAAAATTTTTGGAAGGGTAAAAATCATTTATCATTTAAAACAAGGAGCCATAAGCTCAATCACCCACAAAACCAGTGTGAAACACAATTATAGCTCAACACCCAAATATATACACAAACATAATCTCAAAAAGTCACACAAAAGGTGGGCCTCACCCCACCACAAATAAATTCATTTGTCCTCAAATGCAAACAAAAATATCCAAAAGTAAAAAAAAAAGAAGACACAGACGGAGGTAAATAAGGGATCTTGTCTACTCAGTCACACCCTCTGTCTGGGCATCAGTGCCCGGTGCATCAGTCTGATCTCGGGCCTCAGTACCCAAAGTCACCTCAAAAGGACCTGCTCCACTAGAGGCTTCCATGGATGTATCTGTCAGCGATGTCTAGATCACTGACTGGACAATCATCTCCTAAAGAACTGGCAAGTCTCTATATATGCTCTCTTCCCCTATCTCTATCTGCTCCTTGTCGGTCTCAGCATAAGACTCAACAACTACTGCAGTTTCCCTATGTACATCTCTGGTGGTAGCCAGAGGAATCTGTGAAGTATGAGAGGCATCAATATCATCTGCAGCCTCCAGTAGTAAGGTGAAATTAGTAGACTTCAGATAGTCTACTTCCTCAAGTCAGCTACCTCTCTTTTCAAAGCCATCACCTCAGAGGCCTCTCCTTGTCTGCTCTCACTAGCCTCAACTCTCTTAGTGAGAGTGTCAATGGAATTCTGGAGCGGGGTCAGTGCAGCTAAAATCGCAGCCTCAATCATCAATGGGACATTTCTTTCAAGTCCAGTAGCCCTTACGTCAGTTGAATGGGCCAGGTGCTCCATCTTCAGGATCATCGCTTGACTAATCTTGGTCTGCTGGGAAGAAGTGGATGTGCCTGGAGCATGTGAAGAAGAGGTAAGGACAGAAGTAGCTGAATGCACGGAGGCTGGAGTAGGCAAAGTTGCCTCTACAGGTATCGAGTCAACATCCACCTCCGAAGATGTATTCACTAGTGTTGCCCTTCTCCTGTTAGCCTCCTCACGACTGTATTTGGCCTCAATGCACTGGATGTCAGTGGAGGAAGATGGGGTAACCTCAATACCTCTCGTATCGTCCCGGGGTACTCCAGCACGCCGGGATAACTCAGTGATCTGGACTGGGAATGGCAAGGAGGTCTGCCTCTGCTTGGCCCTCATGGCCATCTCCTGCTCAATAAAGAGTCCCATGTCGATGCTCCTCTAGGATATGATAGATCCAAGGCAGGCTGCCTTAGGATGGCGTATAATGGACTCGTTCTGGGAAGGCATATGGTGCTGCTGATAAAGCCAAACGAGAAACGAGCAGCAATACTCAAATCCTTTTTCTCTATGGGAACCCCTACCTCGATCCACCTCGGGGTGGTATTGGAAATCAGTGGAACCAACCAGCCCTTCAATTCATCTAGGCATTGAGCGACAGACAGTCCATCATAAGGACGTGTTGAATGTAGAGTTCTACCCAAAACGTTGTTTATGTGCTCAATGTTGCACCCAACTTCCTTACCCCTGACCATGACCGACTTAACCGGTCTAAAATCGTTGGCCTTCTTCTTGCTTTTCGGGACCCGGTCACCATAAGTTGTATAGAATTCCCTGACCCATAATGGAATATAAGGGCCTCAGGGCCTGGTGAATTGCACAAATCTATGGAAGTGGAGGGTGTCCCTCACATATGAGTACTTGCCTTCAAGTCTTTCTGTCGATAGCAGTTTCTCCTCGAAGATGGTTCACAAACCGTCACCTTTCAACCTGTTGAGAAGCCTAGGGACAGGGTCAACTGGTGGCACATGAACCACAGGAGGTGCCTGAGCTGGCACTGAGTCTGCTGGTGAGGGGACTGAAGGGACTCCAGTTGAGTCAGGACGATACTTAGCTCCGATCTCAGCCCTCCAGGACTGCAAAGCCTGGTTGTCCTCAGGCTCAGATAGAGCATCCTGGGAGCTAGTGGTCGCTCTGTCAGATATGGGCCTCTTTCCCTTGCCTTTGTTACCCGTCGGAGGTTCTAGCCTTCCCTTCTTTGGGGGATTTTACCCCCTTAATTGATCGTGATACCCCATGCTCTTTTTCGGGGTGGCATGTCAATGTTGGTCCTTACCATTTCTGCAAAACACAGGGAAAAAGTTAAAAACATTTCAATAAAAAGCACAGAAACACAATTACAGAAATACTCACCGAATCGATTGGCGAGTTGACGAATCGCTTTGGCGAGCTATATCAGGCTCGTCGAAAGGATTGGTCTGAAATTTTCATAAAAAATTGACAAGTTGGCAATGGAAAGGCCTTTCGGTGAATCGCTGATATTCTTCAGCGAGCAAGGATAGCCCGCTGAAAGTTACAGTGCAATTTAGGGTGCAGGAGTGCATAGAAAAGGCGATCAAGAAGACTTTCAGCGAGTCGCCGAGTGCCTTCGGCGACCTCAGGATTCTTGCTGATTATTGCAAAACTAAAATACCCATTAAGCATGAAATTAAAGGTGAGATGGGGACCTGTGGCAAACCACCGAGTCGTTCGGCGAGCTTGACTCAGCTCTCCAAACGACCCAACGTGCTTATTTTCAACACAACTTCTCAAATTCAACCCCACAAACCCCGAAAACAAAATCAAAGCATGCAAAACTCAAATTAAGACAAGACCCATAAAATCCATTACCCCAGAATACTCAAACTTCTCTCGGTTTTGCCAAATTTGGCCATTTGATGACTTTTGCCCTTAAGAATGACATCACCGACTCTATCATTGGGCAAATTACATCATTTGGCATAAATATGGGCTACTTAGACTTCACCCAACTATACCCAATAACATGCAAGCACAACCCCACAAGTTTTAGCAAATATTAAGGCATAAAATTTTAGGAATTCACATTATATAAATTATGGGCAAGGCATTCAAATTAAAATAGACATTCAAATATGCTAATCCTATCAGAGAGGCCCAGCACACATCAAAAATATAATTTCATTTGAAAATGAGTACAAATTCTTAAAAATAAACTCGGGGTTCAGAAAACCAACCTTTTATATCGATTAGAAAATATTGAAATACTGGGCAGCAAAGTAATCCAAATCCAAGCACCAATCAATGACTAAAATACTATAAAATTGCAAAAATATAGAAACTAATGTGCGGGTGTGAGTTTGGGAAGATTAAAACTGAGGGAAAGTGAAAGAGTTTGAAATTTAAACCTTTGGCCTTTTAAAAATAATCTAGTTCTCGCCCATTCGGCGACATTAGTCGTACTTGCCGACCCATTCGGTGACATGCCGAGTGATCACCTACCTTGCGAGTTTTATAGGACCTCCAGTTGATCTGGGGGTCCAAACGATGGACTAGATCGCGATTGCTGACCTTGTCGGTGATTCGCCAATAATATCCTAGGCTCGCCAAGTTTTACAGACTCTAATTTGAAATTGTCTTGAGTACAACGGCGGTCTAGGTCGGGCTAGCCGACTTCTTCGGTGATACGCCGACTGGACCTTTAGCTTGCCAACCTGCACTTTTTCAACAATTTCCACACTTCGACCTGCACAATCAACACACCATTATTTCATACTATAAGAAAATAAAACTTGGGTTGCCTCCCAAGAAGTGCCTTAGTTAACGTCGTGGCATGACTTCCCCGCTCAATCTTGATTTGTGGGGTAGAAATGAGACAACACATGACCCATTAGTGTCTCAAGTAACTGAATGGACGTGGAGTGGGAGGCAATCATTTGATTTATCATTGCAACATTCTCCCGTAACTTTTCCATCACTCTATCTTGCTTATTGACTTTGTGAAGAAGAAGTGTGAGCATTGCTTCGACCTATCCGTCCTCATTGTTCTTAGGCTTGTTCCGCTTATGAGGAGGAATATATCAATCCTTCTTTTTGCCCTGAACTTCAAAATCCACAACCTTTTTGGCTAACTCGTCTAGATGAGTTAACAAAGTGGCTAAGTGGAAGTCCTTTCTACTTCTTGGTTGGTCTCAGTCATGTGATCAAGGAGTTGGGCCACTACCATATAGGGTTGTCGTAGAAGACCATCTGAGATAAGTTGATCAATCAATCCTTTGTTCCCGAGACTAAGACTCCTATAGAAGCGTTCCAGTAGAACTAAATTGGGGATCCCATGGGTTGGGCATTAAATCAACAATGTTTAAACCTCAGCCATGACTCGTGAATCTGCTCACCTTCCAATTGCTTGAAGGTTAGGATGTCATCCCTGAACCTCATAACTTCTAATGAACGGTGTTCCATTCGTTCATAGCTACTATTTAAACTCATTGTGCCTATTTCGAACACACAAACAATTAAAACAAAACTAAAACTAAGTAAGTATCACTATAAATAACAAGAACAAAATTCGATGACGGCTTTGAAATCTCAGTATGGTCATTATGAGTTTTTGGTAATGTCTTTTGGTTTGACTAATGCTTTGGTTGCATTTATGGATTTGATGAATAGGGTATTTAGACAATACCTTGACATGTTATTGATTATATATTGATCTATTCGAGAAATGAGGATGATCACATCAATTATTTGAGGATAGTGCTGCAAATTCTCATGGACCAACAACTCTTAGCAAAGCTTAGGAAATGTAAGGTTTGGCTAAGGTATGTGGCTTTTCTTGGTCATATTATTTCAAGTAAGGTTATTAAGGTAGATCCTAAAAAGACGGATGTGATTATGATTTGGCCTAGACCTCTATCCCCTTAAAATATTAGAAGTTTCTTGGGTTTGGCTGGTTATTACAGAAAGTTTGTCAAGGGATTTTTTATGATTCCCTCTCCATTGACAGCATTAACTCAAAAGAAGGCTATGTTCATATGGTCCGAAGCATGTAAAAAGAGTTTTCAGGAATTGAAAGATAGACTTACTTCCACTCCGGTGTTGACTTTACAGGAAGGGACTGGTGGTTTTGTTATTTATTGTGATACCTTAAGGATTGGGCTAGAATTTGTGCTTATGCAAAATGAGAAAGTCATTTCTTATACATCAAGGCACTTTAAGATTCATGAGAAGAATTATCCTACCCATGACCTCGAATTAGTGGTAGTTGTGTTTGCTCTTACGCTCTGGATACATTATTTGTATGGTGTTCACGTTGATGTTTTTACCGACCACAAGAGTTTGCAATGTGTTTTTAATTATAAGGATCAAAATCATCCCCAAAGAAGGTGGCTTGATTTACTAAAGAATTATGATATGAGTGTTCTCTATCACCCTGGTAAGGCGAATGTTGCGGCGGATGCTTTAAGTCGGTTATGTATGGGCAGTGTTTCTCACATCGAAGGTGATAAAAAGGAGTTGGTTCGAGATGTTCATAGATTGACCTAGTTGGGTGTTCAGTTAGTAGACTCTACCAAGGGTTGTGTTATGTATCATAATGGGTCAGATCGTTTGTTGTGGCAGATGTGAAAGCCAAGAAAGGTCTTGATCTGACTTTGGTTGAATTAAAAGAAGCGGGTGCTTAAAAAATCCGTAGAGGCTTTCTCCCAAGGGGAAGATGGTGTAGTTAGATATCAAGGTCATTTGTGTGTTCCTAATGTAGACGATTTGAGAGAACAGATATTGTCAGAAGCCCATAGTTCTCAATATTCCATTCACCTGAGAGACTCCAAGATGTACAGTAACTTGTGGGAGACCTATTAGTTAAATGGGATGAAAATTGATATTTAAAACACTGAAATTACACCTCCCGAAATAAGAATACGTAGTCATTGTCAAATAAAGAACCTAACTTTTAAGTTAGGGTCGATCCCACGAGGAATATGGTTTAGACATAGGCTAACTTACGATTATCGATATTCAGTCAAATTATTTTCGAAAAAGGTAATAAAAAGGGGGATTTTGTAAATAAAATAGCAATTTGTTGATTTGTATCAATAAGTAACAAGTAAAATGATTTGGATTTGCAGTTTGAGATATCAGTGTGAGATGAAAACTAGGGCATAAGTAATCCCTACAAGCTCTTAATGCAGTATGCCTGATAATAGTATATTTATCCTAGTGTTAACATGCAAGGTTGATAAGTTAGGTATCCCTAAGTTATTTGTCCTCCAAGTAGGGAATTTCACCACGCAACCTGGACCGGCTATGGGTGTATGCTTTACTAACCCTTACCCTTAAACCCGGATTAGCCTTCGCAATATTAGGGCCAGGCTATTAGATAGCAGCTAAACACATCTAAATTTCCATTGTTTAATCCTTTTCTCATTCGTTACCTCCTTGGTCAGCCATGTAGGAATGAGGCGAGTTCTAACATTGGCCACCGTTAAAAAGCATTCAAAATGAAAGGATTAACAATACATGCATAAACACTATTCTAGAATTACTTAATTATTAGTCTTACATTGTTAATTTCTTATGGTTCCAACAACATTAGTTGTGGATTTAACTACTCATGCTTGAGAGTTCCGAATTCATGTTAGGGTTAATAAAATAAATAAGGACTTACAATTAGAATAGATGAATACGGTAATCTTCAATTCAAAAATCAAAGGCAAATATCATAAACCAAACTTTGAGAATTAATTTTCCAAGATGTTTGCAAAATAAATCTCGAAGTAAAATTAAAGTATCTCAAAGTATCTAACAACCAAAACACGAAAAATACAACTTATATTTATAGAAACTAAATCCTAAACCAAGTAGGAAAAGAAAATATAGGAAATTCCAGTTCGGGGCAGTTTCGATCGACGGCAACAAACGATGGATCGTGAATCAGCCAACGATCCATGGGTCTTCTCCATTGTTCAAAAGTTGGCCATGATTCTTGGTTTTCAAATCGTTGGTGATCACTTACGTTCCGTAGGTCAGTTCACAGTCCATCTTGTTCCCCTATGGTACAAGTACTAGAATTCAACTTTCTGAATCAAACGACGACAAGTGAACTATGGTCCGTCGTCCATACAACGGGGCGTCCTTTTGCTCTGCGGTTCCACACTTTGTCAGACTTAGTTGAATTCACGATCCATGCCTTAACTTGCTACTCGTCGACTAGACGATGGCTCGTGGTTGGGCTTCGTCAACTTAAAATTTTTACAGCTTCAGCTCTTTTCTAACTCAACTGCTCCGAACCTATTTCCTACAAAAATTATATCCAACTACCATCATATCTAAAAACAGAATGCGCAAAACTCACACAAACATCAAGAATAATGCATCAAAAATACTATAACACTACTACAAAGGGGTCTTTTAGCGGCAATAAAATATGGCTTTAGCAACAATAACATTTTCCACGGTAGTCTATACCGTCCAACGAACTTTAGCCGGCAATGTTGGGGTCGGCAAAGGCTTTTACGACCATTGTGGGAAGTGCTGGTAAAGGGTAGCATGAATTGCCGCTACAAACCATTAGCTTTTACGCCAATTGATTGCGGCAATTATGTTGGCTGCCAAAGGTAATTCATACAATCTAACTATTGTCTTTTAACTTCTATTGATTTAGTCGATAAATATAAATAAATAGCCGCTAAAAGGTAGTACTTTTAATGTCAATTGTTTGTGGCAATTGTGTTGGATGCTAAAGGTAATTCATATCGGATAACTATGTTCTATTAGTGTCTATTAATTTAGTCGATAAATCTAAATAATAGACACTAAAAGGTAGTAGTTTAATGACGATTGTTTGCGGCAATTATGTTGGCTACTAAAGGTAATTCATATTGGCTATCAGTGGCCCTTTAACGTCCATTGTTTATCTTGATAAATTGAAATAAATAGTTGCAAAGAGGTAGTAGTTTTAACGTGAATTTTACTATGGTGAGTAATGGCTACAATATCCCTTGAGAGAGTGAATCATAAACCCGTTTCCTCACATTCAGCTCGAGAGAGTGAATGGACTTCTTTATTGCTGTTTGTTGGTGTTTGAGGGAAACCAATTTGATTCGGGGTAAATTGTTTGAGAGAAAGTTTATCCCCACTAAAGTCTAGCTTATTCACTAATTTACAGTTATTTACTATTAATTTCAATCACCCATTTATCTACCTTAGCCTATAATCCAATCACATCCCAAGAACCTGTCTCATTACTTGTTAATTCGTGTTATTTGCTGCTGTTGTAGTTGATAATTACAATCAAAACCCCCGTATTATTTGACACTTGTGTCACCCTTAATTTGAATCTTGTTTTTATTCGTAAATATCTATTCCTATGGTTGACTTGAACATATTCATTGTTTTTCTATTGATTCTCCAACACGTACCACTCCCTGTGGGATTTGACCCCAACTCACTTAGTTGGACTATAGTACTAACTAACGATCCTTGACATTTAGTATTGGATGAAGTGTCTTTGAAACGTTATCAATCATGATAAAACATATAAAATGAAAATCAACAACCAAAAACCATCCAGGGGGATTCATATGAGTAAATGTGTATAACAGAAAATGAGTAGATTAAAGTAAAAATAAAATAATATTAACTTGATGATTAAATAGCTTAATTCAGTTCACAATTCAAGTAGAGAAACAGGTTGTTAATAACTCCATTTTGGATTAGAACAACATAACTGAAATGGTGTTTACTCACTCAATTTGATGGTTTAGTTAAAAATTACTATCAAAACTTGTCAAACACCTAAAAACATCAACACAAAACTTCCTCAAGAGCAGTATTTTGTAGAGTGAGAATAAAAGGGATAACTTCACCAAAGCGAGAAGCATGAAGCAAAGCACACACTTTTTTCACCATTTTGGTATCCATAGATGGGATTTCACAGAAATCAGTATACAAATTTGGCTCACCAAAAGAATAGAAAGAAGTAGAATAAGAAGAAGATTGAGATGGCGAAGAAGGAGAGCAAGAACAAGAAGCACCTTTCATAAAAGGTTGAAGTGTTTTCATGAGTTCTTCTCTTTAAGGATCTAATAAAACTGAACTAATGTTACTTCTACTGCTGCCATGCTTTATACAAAAACACACACAAAAAGGAAAACCAATAATTCACTAAAAGTAAGCTAGGTAGAATGTTTCTTAATGTCAAAACTATAGGACATCTACAGATTTTTAAAACAAGACGAAAAAGAGTAAACCACCTTTCTATAATGTTATTTGTGATGAAACCTATAAAATGAAAATTAACGTCCAAAAACCAACCTGATGGATTCATATAAGTAGATGAAAATAAGAGAAATGAGTAAAGTAAAGTGAAAATAGCACAATGTCAGTTCGGGACACAACATCACTGAAATGATATTTACGCACTCATTGATTGTTTAGTTCAAAATTATTATCAAAACTTATAAAAAAAACCTTAAAACTACAGCACAATACTTCCTCAAGAGCAGTGTTTTAGAGAATTAGAAATAGAAAAAAATAAAAGAAGAAAAAAGTTATACAGAACAATGAAAAACTGAGACTGAACAGTGAAAAATGTTATAGGAAAACTGCAGAATATGGACAAAAATAGAGCGTAGCAGAGAAGATACAACTTTCCTCCGCTTCTCGCTTTAAGTGACAAAACGTTGCGTTTTAAGAATACCGCTCAAGATTTAGCCCAAAATTGTAGTAGAAGCTAAATAGAAGTGTAGCTAAACAACCATTTACACTTTTGATGAAACAAATTTCAGCAACCAGGTTATATTCGAAATTTTCAACTCACATTGAATCCAATTTTCTTTATTCAACTACAATTAACTTTTAACACTCAAAACAATGTTAATTTAGAATTCAGTTCATTGTACTAAATTGAATTTTAATACTCACTTCTAGTCTCAAGAATGTAACTCAGGTCATAGGTTCTCCATCAAAAAGAATATATTTAAGTTCAGAGAAAATGACAGACTACAAGTTGAAAAAAGGACTCTATATAGCAGCAAGCTCACAACAGAGGAACGGAGAAAAGAAAAAGAGAGGAGGAAGAAGAAGAAGAACTGAAAACACACCTTGTCGTCACTTGTGAAAAGTGTCACAGCTAGAGAAGTGAAACAAAGGGAAATCTTTGGATAGAAGAAGCGAGCTTTTTCTTGCTTCAGGGACTAAAGCTCAACTTTTGACATAGTCGCGCCTCATTGCAACAAAGCGATAAATAATTCTCTTTACTTATTACTTTAAGTAACCAAACACTCGCGTTTAACAACACTACTTAAGAGAAATTCCATTACACTAATAGAAAGTAGATATAACTATAGTTAAACTTCCATAAACACATTTCCTAAAACAAGTTCAAACAACCTAGCTATATTCAAAACCTTCCAGACAAATTGAATTAAGTTTCGTTTCTTCAATTCCAATGCACTTTTAATTCAATTTTAACACTCAAAACATGTTCTCAATTAAAAATCAAACATTCTTCGCGGAATAGTTAATTTTAGTAGAATAATCTGGAGGGAAAAATTAAAAATCTTAAAGTTGCATTTTCATTAGTGCCTTTTACTACAAAAATATTTTTATTGCCACTAAAGAGATATCATTTAGCGGCTATTGCTCATATGCCGCTAATATTTTAGCTTAAAGACTTAATTAGCAGTAATTGATAATCGCCGCTAAGGAATTGCCGCAAAAAATATGTTTTGTAGTAGTGTAAACTCTTGGTACATCAACACCCTCAACCTTAAATTGTTGTATTTCCTCAAACGACACACTAAACTCTAAACGACATTCATGTAAAAGCAAACACACAAACTCAAGCAATCATTTGGCTTTCTCTATCAACTCTTTCATGCAGTGCAAATCTTCTCATTTAGACTCCATAAGCTAACTCAAGTGGATCAAAACATGACATTGACAGACCAATAGATATCATCACATTCACAATCAACAATCACCAAGATACCAAGTTTCCCACATTGTAACTAGTGCCTTTACAATAAAGAAATCCTTTTTCTCACACACAATCTGGTAGTTTAGCTTATTTTATCTACATTGACTTTCCAGACTAGTTAACTAGGATCACTATATGGCTTTCTTAGCTTGTAACATAGGCTCAGGTTAGGTGTGGTATATTTGGATAGTTTAGTGACTTTTCTTTCCTCCTTGGCATTACATTGACCATTCAACTCTTTTCGCAACCAATTCTTACATCGTGTTATCTTATGCTCTTTCTCTTGACTTATTTCATCACGAATTTGACTGTAGCCTTTTCAATTCTTTCTTGATTCATTTTTTTCATCTTTTATTAAACCATTATCACTATTTTGTTTCCTTTGGATTCAGTCATACCTTTTAATATCCGCTCATCTTTTTCTTCTTCTACAAACAACTCTTTTTCATACCCTTTTATTTCACTTTTCCTTCTTCATAGCCACCCTCAACTTATGTATTTTGCATGAGTTGAGGTGCACGATGTCCTAGGTAGGACCAGGGCCAAGACTAAGGTAACTTCTGAATTTGCAATCCTTAATTTAGGCTTTTGGGTTAACTTAAGGTGCATAATGTTCAACGAGGGGCCAGGTCCAAGACAATTTTTTAGGGAAGGTGAGTTAGGTGTATTGAAAGAAATGGTACTCGTTAGGATCAAACATTCTGATCATATCATATAAAGATCCAACACATTCAATTCATTAAGCCTACAAATATAACACAATTTGAAATTATGGAATGTATAAATTTTTATGCTCTTGTTCTATCATGCTTTCATTCTTTTAGTCTACTTCTACACTTATATAATCCTAAACATGCCGGTTCAACAAAAATGTAAACCAGTCCCTTGGGGAAAAAGAACACAGGCAAGAAAACCCCAAAGGAGGGTTATGAGTTGGGGTGCTCAAACTTCACCATCCAACTCATAACCCATTTTCCTCACCCCCAAAAAAATAGCATGAAATTTACCTCAATGCACAAAAACATGTAAAATAGATGGTGAAGAAAACATGTGTCGCGTAAGCTCCCAAGACCCATCAAGAAGTGGGTGGTCCAGTTTCCCCAAACCCGCTGGATCATCACAAGTGACGCCATCAACAGTAGGAGAACCATCACTAGTTCTTCTTGACATAGATGCACCTGCAGCTATATCACGTGCTCTTCACTACCGCAACTCCTCCTTCAAAAGAGACTAACGTTGTGCAGCCTCAAACTGTTGTCGCTCTCTCTTCCTGGCCCGTTGAGCCTCATCAGTGTCACTAGTGTGCTTAGAAGAGGGGTTGCGCTTTCAAGCAACATGGGGAGGTTCAGGTATCGGCATCTCATCCCTAAATAAGGCACTCAGTACCACATCGTCCACCTCTACCTTGGGTGTGGGCTCGGATATAGCCTCAATAGGAGCAATAAGAGCATCAACATCATCTTGGAGCCTAGACAACTCTGTCTATAAAGTGGTGAGATAAATAGTAAGCCCAGGCTGGGGTCTCTCTAACAGCTTGTGGGCAACATTGATCTTCTTATCCATCATCCTCTCCATGGGCTCCTCCGACTCTTACATAGACCTTTGTATCCATGGTCTCATATACTATAATAGTATAGCTATCTGAGCCTCTAATATCTGGACTGAGGCCACAGGTATCAAAATAGACCCTGAAGGGGTAGTAACACGTGAAAAGCTCGCAGCATGACTGGTGGAGGTAGAAGGGGGAGCTCGTATCACATTCGTCGCATTAGTGGCACGCACCATTGCATCATAAGCCTTCTCAACCTCAACCTGCTCAATATCCCTAGCTAGATCATTACCCAATGGGGAGATTGCAACCGGTGTACTCTTTTAGGGGGCTACTGGTTTTGTGTCATCTTGTATCCATCCCACATAAAATGTCTTGGTAACATAAATTAACCTATCATAAAGCCACATCAGCACAGTAGCCTTTCTGTACAAGCGACAGATCAAGCACGAAAAGGGCAAGGTAGTAGTCTACAAGAAACCCCTCTCATGAATCTCTGCAATAATGATTTGAGCAAAGTCAATCTTGAACCCTGCCATCAATGTAACATACATCATCGCACGGTCCCAAGTGACAATGCTATCTGCATTTATAGGGGAAAGACTGAGTCGAATGATAAACCACCAAAATTTTGCCGCAAAACTCAAAGTCGTTTTCCTGATTAACAACTGCACATATTGCACCAACTCGGTGCTTTCTCCCTCATCAGTGATTCTCTGGTCCATTCAGCATAGAAGTGACTCCCTCTACTCGAGTCTCTAATATCTCTGGCTTCTACGATCCCCACATGATAATCATACTAGGTTGTATTAATTGGCTAAGCATGTGACGGGCAGTAAATAATACGAAGGATAATAGACTATAAAATATCCACATTTCGAACCCTCACCATAGTGGGCAGTAGAGGCAGCTACGCCAAAGGCTTGGCTCGTATTGGTAGGGTATTATTTATTGTGGCGGCATAGGAAGCAAAGAACTCCCTCACCATCTCCTCGCTAAATTTTCTTGGATTTTCCGCCATCTAATAACATGTGTTTCTTGAAATATGCAAAAATAGTGGGCATAGTGTGGAGGCTCCCAGGCAATACTCGACACTCATTATTAATAGCTTGGTCAATCTTCTAGTGTTCATTTACAGCTTTTCGGTCAAAGTAAATTGGAAACTGCCTTTCAACGCACCACATGTTCGGCTCGGTAGAGATGTGTACTAGCTCAACTCTAATACTGGGGGTCAAGAGCCTCGACCGAGCTAGTGGAATTACATATTGAGAGAGGTGTGTCTGATGAGTCCACAATTTGGACTCATTTAGGGCTTTATTTTAATAGAAATAGTGTCCTCAAATGCTTATTTTGTCTCAATATCTGATAAAAACTATTAAGTTTCAGGTATTTGAAGCTTTAGCTAAAGCATGGATACGTAGGTGCAAAAAGGAACAAAAAGACTGGAAAGAACGTAAAAATGGAAGCCTGAGCTTCGCCAATCACTCTTGGTGAATCGCCGAAGGGAAGCACTCTGGCCTTTGTTCCAGTACGCGAAGCCCTGAAGAAAGTGGATCAAAGAGGCGATGAAAGAAGCATTCGGAGCCTCATCGAACAGTTTCACGAAGAAATGCTATACCGCCAATGGTCTAGAACACAAACATGCTGAAGGCAAAGCACAAAAGGCGATGAACCAGAAGAAGGGCAATTCGTCGAGTCATTCGGCGATCGTGACTAACCTCGTTGAACGGTCCGCCGCAACACTAAATCTAAAAACTATAAATACTAGCCTTAGTTATTATTTTAAGGGTCCAACCATTATTGTTAATTTTCACTTTTAGAACGTCAGTTTTAGTATTTTTCTCTCAAGTTTGGAGAGGGTTTTGTGGGAGACTTGAAGAAGGAGTTCATCTTCCCCAAGTTAGAAGAGGGTCTTCTCTATTCTTCTTCCTTTGCTTAAATTAAGGTTTAATTTCTTATACCCATTTGATTTCATTACCATTTTAGGTGTATTTTGTTATCCCTTGATGTGTGGCTAAAAATCCCCATTCTTGGGGTGTGATTTAGTAAATATGTGATGATATTATTGTTAGGTCTTGCTTGCTGATAGGTTAGATGTATTTTAATGGTGATTTCACCTAATGGTTGTGGCTTAATTTAATGGGTTTGTAGTTGCAAATACAAAGTCACCCATGTGTTTTCGAGTTGCTCGAGAGGGAGGTTGCAAAACCAAGACCTCTAGACTAATGGCCTAAGCAGTGGGTTGACATGAGGTTCAGCCTGAGAGGGTGAGCCCTAATCCCATATCCTAACACTCAGCTCGAGAGAGTGAGTGGGGTAAGGCATAGGTTGTCTTTCATGCGGCAAATGGGTGTCCGAGAAGAACGCATTTGAAATGGGGTAAGTTTACTAAGAGGGAACTTATTTCCATCTAAAGCTTAAATTAGTCACTATTATCTTGCAAATTTCCTATTGAAAGCATGCACCCAACTATTTATCTTAACTTGTATTGCGGTCACACCCCAAGAACTTTTCCCCATACTTGATTTTCTTGTTATTTTTGTTTTTTTTACTACTTGTGACAAAAGCCCCCTTTTGATATTTGACACTTTCGTGTCACCCCCCAAATTTACAATGTTTTTATTTGCAAATCTCTTTAGCTACGACTAATTAGAATGAAGTTCTAATTAACTACTATCAAAAGCATGTACCCAACTATATTATCGATGATCGTAGACACTTATACCGTAAGTTAGTGTCGTTGGTCACGATAAGCATCAAAATGGCTCCGCTGCCGGGGAGTGGTGTTATGTGAAGATGTAGTTAACTAGAGCTTTTTGTTCTTTTTTTGTGTAGTTTTTACTAATTTTATTTTTTGTTTTGTTTTTCTTTGTTTATTGTTTGTGTATGCAGGTCCTCTTAGCATGACAGAGGGAGTGGGTGGCAAGCCAGTTGAGGCAAATCAAGAAGTAGAGATTATTGCAGTTGTTAATTGACACTCTTAAACCCCTCCACCTTACATTCATTTTCAAACCTTTAACTTAGTTTGTTTGATTTCAAAATTGTTTACTTCTATAACCAACTAAACCATAAGCTGCACTTCCTAATTGAATTTGATACGGTATCAGTGCCTGTGGGTTCGACCCCAACCCTTTTGTTGGGTCATATACTAGATTATGATCGCCTACACCTAGTATTTGATGAGGTGTAGCTGAGTGTTAATCAAAATGGTGTCGCTTCCGAAGAGTGGTGTTATTGAATTCTCTTATTGAAGTTGGTTTGTGATTTTACTGCGTTATGGTTGAACCCATGAACTATTTGTGTTGAGTGTTGCCTTTTAACAAGTAGCAACATGAGTACTAAGGGGAGTAACATCAGCCTTCTTGGACACCGAGATGATGATAGGAGTTTTCCCGATGTTCATGAAGTTCAGTTGAATACTGTTGGTGCTATTCGGATGCCTCCTGTAAGTTACAGGGAATGCAATGTTCCAGGTCACTAGCCCCATGCTTCAACTCATGCAAATGAAGAGACTATTCGGGGGGTTAGAACAGGAAGACCCACACAAGAACATCAAAAATATTATGGAAACTTGTGGGCCATTTACTTTGGAGAACTGATAAGTCTGATATTTGGACTCATTTAGGGCTTCGTTTTGATAGTTTTAGTGTCCTCAAATGCCTAATTTATGCTATAAACTGATGTCAAAGCCTTGATTTTCAGGTATGTGAGGTAAGGATCAAGGCAAGGACACTAACAAGCAAAAAGAAACAAAACAAGCTGAAGAACTGGAGAAAAGTGATCCTGGTGATCACCAAGAAGCTCTTTAGCTAGCCTAAAGTTCCAGTGTCCATCCATAGGGAAAGAAACTAAGTCGGCGACATAAATGGGCATTCGGCGGATCTTCAATAAGTTTCGCGACAACACACTGGATCGCCCAAAGTTAAAGAACCTGGGATGCTTAGAACTAATGCAAAATGGTGATGGAAGAAATAAAAGGGCGGATCGCCGAACCACTTGGCGAGCTCGACTTATCTCGCCTAACGTACTTTCAGGATAAATTTTGAGAAACTATAGATTGGTTTTTAAAAGGGATTTTTGAGAAGTTCCGACCAAGAGATCGCAGTTCCCATTCTAGAGTTAAAGTTTTCTCTTAGTTTGTAGTTCTTATTGTAGACTTTGAAGATTTCTAAGCTAAATTTTGAGGATCTGCAAGTGGGTTTCTAAATTTCCTCAATTTGGACCATTTCAAATACTTGGGAACCTTTACCTAGATCATGGCGAATGTATTTGGTAATCGTTTCTCTATTTTTATGATGTGTTGCTAAACCCAATTCTTAGGGTGTGATTATGTGCTTATGAGTTGAATTAGCTTATGGGTATTGTTAATTACTAATATAAATTCTATATTGAAGTGGGTTTAATCACTGGCTATGTTTTAATCTATGGACTGTAGTTGCAAATATAGTTCTATGTTTGAGTTCTTTGCCTGCTTGAGATAGAGGTTTTGGGACCAAAGCTATTGGTTAATGGTTTGTAGGTATTGGGTTAATATGGGTTCAGCTCAAGAGAGTGAATCCTAAACCTAATCCTACCCATCTTGCTCGATAGAGAGGATGTATTAAGGTTGTGGGTTGTTCTTAATTGCTAAGCTTGTTCATATTCGAAAGAAATCACTTGAAACATGATACTTGTTTGAGAGAAAGCTATTCCATTCATAGTCAAGCCTACCCACTGATATTTGGCTATTTATTAGTAGTTTCAATTATCCATATAGTAAAATTTGCCTATAATCGATCATATCCCGAGAATTCCTCTTTATATTGTTATTTCATTAATTTTTGATTGTGTTGTAGTTGATAATTGCAATCCAAAACCCCATATCTGACTTCGTTGTCACTCCTTTAGACTTGTTTACATGTCTTTTTTGATAATTTCTATTCCTATAGCTAACTAAAACACATTTGTACTTCATAACTCAATTTGAAAATGTACCGCTCCCTGTGAGTTCGACCCCAACTCTTTGTTGGGTTTTATAATGCTTAACGATCATTTGAACCTAGAATTGGATGAGGTGTGCTTGAAACGTGAATCAAAATGGCACCGCCGCTGGGGAGTGGTGTTGTTTGAAATTCTTTTACTGAAGTTGAATTGTGATATATTTTGTTGTAGTTGAATCGACTTACTTTAGTTTTTATTTTGTGTTGCTTGTGTTAAACAGAGGAAGAAATGAGTGTAAACGGGAGTAATCGTAGCCAAGTGGGCCACGAAGATGATATTGGGAACCTCAATGGTGTAAATAACCCAAATGTGAATGACCCAAATCCATTGGGTGGTGTGTGTGCAATACGTCTACCTCCAATTGAAGGGAATTTCGTCTTCCATGTCACTAGCATAATGTTACAGCTCCTCCAAATAAAGGGATTATATGGAGGATTGGACCTGATGAGCATATTAGGAACTTTATGGATGTTTGTGTTTGTTCTTATTCAAAAATGTATAACACGAATCAGTCCATCTCACATTGTCTCCTTTCTCTTTTATGGGTAAAGCTAGCAAATGGTTAGCTGAGTTGCCGAGGGATTCCATCACCTCTTATGATGAGCTTACCGCAGCGTTACATGTGACATTCTTTCCCCCCATCAAGGATGATGGCACTTAGGGATAGTATCCCATGTTTCTAACGCTTGGAAGGTGAACTTATCCATGAGACATGGTTGAGGTTTAAGAACTAAGTACTTCAATGTCCAACCCACGGGATACCAAATCATATATTGCAGCAGTACTTCTATAGTAGCCTTTACTTGGTGAACAAAGGAGTTGCTGATCAACTTCTTCCCGGAGGTATAATGTAACAACCCTATGAAGTAGCATCTCAACTCCTTGATGGCATGACTAAGATAAACAGAGTGTGGTACACTCGTGAAGACCAAGTCTCTACTCTCATCTTTAGAATGACAAAAGAGCAGATCTAAAAGAATCAAGAGAGAGACCAGAACATGGCCAAAATGATGACCCAGCTAGATCTCTTGATGAAAAATGTGATGGGCAGTGGTATGAAGAGTATTAATGTTGTGGGTGTTTATGGAGCAAACCCCTAAGAAGCTTATTTTGAAGCAATGTACAATGAGTAAGTTAAATTCCTAGCTAATCAAGGAGGTGGATATCGTGCAAGTTATCCAACGTCAGGTTGGAACGGAGATGAGGGATGAAGAGACTGGGACAGAGATTAACGTAATCAAACGTTACTTGGAAGGAAAGAGAGGGTGACAAGGATAGGTACGTCCTACCCCATTGATGATTCTGAGATTTGGACTCATTTAGAGATTTATTTACAATAATTTATTGTCCTCAAATGCTTATTTTATGCTAATAACTGATGAAAAACCCTTGATTTCCAGGTATATGGATTGAGGAACAAAGTATGGACACTAATTTGAAAAAACGAACGAAGAAAACTGAAAGAATGAAGAAAAGAGAGCCTGGTGATCGCCAAGTCCCTTTGGCAAGTCGTCGAATGACCATTTGACTACCGAAAGTTCCAGTGTGCCAAGCCCTAAAGCAAAAAACCAAGTTGGCGAGAGAAAGGAGCAGTCGGTGGATCGTCGAGTAGTTCTGCGATGTAGTGTTGGATCACCCAAAGTTACAGACTTTTAGGGAGTTGAAGGGCAAGGCAGAAGCGCTACGACATTGACCAAAGGGCATATCAGCGAGACCGACATACCGCACCGAATGGCCCTTCACAACATGTTTTTTGGCGACTATAAATATATTTTCAAACATTAAGTTTAGTATCAAATTTTATTGTGAAATATCATTAGAGTAATTTGGATATTGAATTCTGAGTAATGAGACTAGTTTTTTTTAAGCTTTCGAGAATTGAAGTTTTTCACTTTTGAGAAATTGGAAGTGGGTCTTTGAGATTATTCAACTTGGAGCATTGTAAGGACGAAATTAATCGTACCCATTTGATGGAAACACAATTTGGTAACGATTTTTATCTTTTTATGATGTCTAGCTAAAACCCCAATTTTTGGGGTATGATTATGTGATTATGGGCTGATTTAGTTTATGGGTATTGCTAATTGTTAGTTTAAATGTTGTTTAGAAGTGAGTTTAATCAGTAATTGTTGTTTAATTTAAGAATTGTAGTTGCAAATGCAGTTCTACCTTCATGTTTTTAGCTTGCTCGAGAGAGAGGTTTTAAAACCAAGGTTATTGATTGATGGTCAATGGGTATTGGGTTGACATAGGTTCAGCTCGAGATAGTGAATCCTAATGCCAGTCCCACATATTCAGCTCGAGAGAGTGAATAGACTAAGTTATAGGACGGTCTTATTTTTCTTGGTTGTTGGTGTTCGAGAGAACCAGCATGATTCGGGGTAAACTGTTCAAGAGAAAGTTTATTCCCTTTATGGCTTAGCTTACTCAATAATATTCAGCGATTTTATAATAGTTTCAATTACCCATTTGTCTATATTAGCCTATAATCAAATCATATTCCAAGAACCCGTCTCATTATTATTATTTTTGTGTTATTTGCTGCTGTTGTAGTTGATAATTTCAAACCAAAACCGCCTTATTTGACATTCGTGTCACCCCTAATTTGAATTATGTTTTCATTCGATAATATCTACTCCTATGGCTGATTGGACCATGTTTACACTTTACTACTGAATCTTAAACACGTACCGCTCCCTGTGGGATTCGACCCCAACTCATTTAGTTGGGTTAGATACTGACTAGCGATCGTTGACACTTAGAATTGGATGAAGTGTCCTTGAAATGTTAATAAAAATGGCACCACTGTCGTGGAGAGGTATTGGTTAAGATTCTTTGGTTAAGTTGAATTTTGTTCTTGTTAGTCATAGTTGAATCTACTTACTTTAAGTTTTGGTTTGTGGGTTGTTGTTTTGAACAGAGCAAATGAGTGTGAACGGAAGCAATGGTAAACAAATGGGCCACCAAAATGACATTGGCAACCTCAATGATGTCAATGAGCCTAATGTTAATGACCCTCATCTAATGGGTGGAATTGGTGCCATTCTCTTGCCTCTGCTGAAGGAAACGCTATGTTCCATATTGCAAGTACTATGTTGCAGCTCTTGCATTTGAAAGGGTTGTCCGGTGGGCTGGCTCATGAGGATCCCCATGAGCATATTAGAAACTTTGTTGATGTTTGCGGGCCATTCTCCTTCAAGAAAATATCCCAAGAGTCGGTACAGTTGAGGTTGTTCCCATTTTCTTTAATGGGAGAGGTATGCAAATGGCTGGCAGAATTGCCACAAGACTCAATCACTTTGTGGGTAGAGCTTGTCACTGCATTTCAAGTGCGATTTTTCCCTCCTTCGAAGATGATGACACTTTAGGACAATATCCAAAGCTTCAAGTGTTTGGAGGGTGAGCCAATTCATAAGACTTGGCTACAATTCAAGAAGTTGGTGCTGCAATGCCAAACTCATGGTTTGCCCGACAACATTTTGCTGTAATTTTTTACCAAAGCCTTGATTCGGTGACCAAGGGCGTAGCTGACTAACTTTCTCTAGGAGGTATGATGCAACAACTTTACATTATAGCAACCCAGCTTTTGGATGGTATGACCATAATTAATCTGTCATTATACACCCGCGAAGACAAGGTCTCTCCTCTAACTTTCAAATTAACCAAGGAGTAGCTTGAGAAAGACCAAGAGAGAAACCAAAAGATGGCCAAGATCATGAAACAACTTGACATTTTGTCTAAAAATGTCATGGGAGCTGGTGCTAGGAGTGTCAATGCCATGAATGTTGGGTATGTGAACCCCGAAGAAGCCAAGTTTGAAGCGTTGTATAATGAGGAGGTGAATTTCCTAGCCAACCATGGAGGTGGTTATCATGCAAACTACCCAAGGCAGGGTGGTAACCAAGGTTGGAGTAGGGATGAAAGTTGGAGAGATCGTGATAGAGAGTGGAAGGATCGTAACCCCACTTGGAAGGAAAGGGTTAGGGAGAAGGATAGGTATGTTCCTCTTCACGATCGCCAAAAGCCCAAAGATTTTGAGGGTGGCCAGTCTGAGGATATGTTGTCTCGTATTCTTAACAAGGTTGAGGGGTCTGATAAATTTTTGAAAGAAATGAAGGAAGATGTATCGACCCTTAGCCAGACGATTACCTCTTACTCTAGCTCTATCAAGCAGTTGGAAACCCAAATGGGTCAAATTTCATCTCATTTAAACCTGAGACAACAAGGGGGGTTGCCTAGTGACACTATAGCCAACCCTAAGAATGAGGTTTGAGCAAGGACTTATGTCGTTCCACGACATTAATTAAGGCACTGCTTGGGAGGCAACTCAAGTTTTATTTGCTCTCTTTTTGGTTTAGGAATAATCGTGTGTTGATTGTGGAGGTTAAAGTGTGGATTGTGTTTGAAAAGTGCAGATTGGAGAGAAAAATGTCCAGTTGGTGAGTCACTCAAGAGGTCGGCAAACCTGACTTGGACCGCCGTTGGACTCAAGTAATTTGGAAATTGGAGTCTGTCAAACTCGGTGACCAGATGAGCAAATTGGCGTGTCGCCGAAGAGTTCGGCGATCCCGACTTAGTCCGCCCTTTGAACCCCCACATTAACTGGAGGTCCTTTAAAACTCGGCAAGGTAAGTATCCATTCGGCGTGTCACCGAGTGGGTCGGCGAGCAAAATTAATGTCGCCGAATGGGAGAGAACTGGACGATTTTTATAGCCAAAGGTTTAAACTTTCAAACTCTTCCACATTCCCTCAGTTTTTAACTTCCCAAACTCAAACCCGCACTATTTTTTTCTATATTTTGTGTTTTTACCGCTTCTTAGTCGTCGATTATGCGTTTGATTTGTATATGTTTGCCTCCTAGCATTTCAACTTATATATTCGGCATAAAAAGTTGGTTTTCCAAACCCCGAACTTGTAATTAGAAATTTTTACTCATTTGCAATTGTTCTTATCTTAGTGATGTGTGATGGGCCTCTCTGATCTATAGTTGTGTGCGTTTGTGCATGTTTTTAATTAGAAAACCATGCCTATATTGCCTAATTGTTGATTTCCCAAAAATAATTTGCCTTAAAATTGATAAAAATTGTTAGGTGGTGTTTTCTTGTTGTTGGATCTAGTCGGGTGAAGTCTAACTAACCCACATTTTTTCCAAATGACGTGCTTTGCCCAATGATGGAGCGGTTGACATCATTCTTATGTGCAAAAGTCATCAAATGTCCAAATTTGGCCAAACCGGGAGAAGCCCGAGTATCCCGGGGGCATGGGTAACATGAGTCTTGGTCTAATTGTACTAGTGTGTGCTTTGATTTTGTTTTGGGGTGTTACGGGGTTGAATTTGGAAGTCAGGGTTGAAAATAGGCATGTTGGGCAGTTTGGCGACCTGGGTCGATGTAATGACCCGAGAGCACCCCCTAGTCATTACCGGCGTGTTCGACCTCGAAGAGGTCTTATACAAGCCCTTAGCATTCATCATGGCATATATCATAGAATAAAATCACGGAAAATTTAAAACTTTTACTTCGGAATTTCAACTTCACTTCATATATGAAAATAGAATCTAACTTCATCACAATGTACCATCTATACATAGAAGTATCGAAAATGGGACTTAGCCCTTACATCAATAAGATGTCTTGAAATAGGAAAGTACAACAATGTCTTTCAACATAAGCAAAGAACTAAACATAGAAGCTAGATCATAGGGTCTTGTCCTCAGACTTGAGGACTCACCAACTTGGGGAAAAAGGGAGAAAATATGGGTTAGTACAACACACGTACTAAGTATGGCTACTATGCATAAAAACCATTGAAACATGCATAAAAGGACATTTAGTCAAAACATGCTTTTTACCAAGTAAATCCAATATGCACACAAAATAAGC
>JAJONZ010014615.1:0-31789 GCA_029582445.1 Solanum paucissectum | reverse complement strand
GGTTCTGGGGAGGGGCTGCAGTGGTAAACCACGAACCACCAGCACGAACCGTGGTCTGATCTACGGTCCGTGGATGGTGACCGTAAGTTGCACCTGCAACTTCTCAAAATCTGCATTTTTGGTCTGTTTCAGATACGGGGTGTTACAATTATGGTCATGAACAACTCAACTCATGAACTTCATGAGTAATAGGTAATGGTCCCATGATTAGGATTATATTTTCGGAAGGGTTAGGAACTCGATACTCAAGACTTAGAACTTGAAGATACTACTTCTTTCAAAGATACTAAACTGATGGAGTTCATGCGGAAGTTATGGGCATGAACGACTTGACTCAAGGGTCAAAATATCAATAAGGAACTCAGGTTTATGACTCTTCTCATTCTCATACTTACTTCTCAAAACTTAACTCAAATCGATGGTGGATATCAAAGGGTTCACAATTGAACTCAAAGACTTTCTTGAACTCCACTCTTAACTCTCTCTTGAATATTAATTATGAATTCAAGAGTTATGGTTCATGATATGAAGGATCTAGGTGATAGTGTAGACTCATGAATACATTATCCTCACTCTCATGCTCACTTACTCGAGTCTTGAAACAAGATATTAGAAGTTGTAGAAGACCCCTCAAAGGACTCAAAGGGACTTTCTCAAAAAATGTTTGAGCGAACTCTCAAGACTTGACTCTCAACTCTACCTTGAATGTGATTTATGAAATCAAGGTTGTGATAGGAGTTATGGTCGTTTGAAGTTGACCCAAAACTTAAGAAAAACTTAGGAATGACTTGAATGAACTCTTTTTAGTTCTTCTTGGAAATCAAGGTGCTACATCTGGTGACCTTAATAATCAAGAAATTTTAAATTCCTTGCAAAAATCTCACTCACTACGAACGAACGGTTCGAGTCTTAGCTCAAAAAATTTCAGGGGTGTTACAATTACCATCCTTAGACGTGTAACACCACTCTCACATTATGTGGTGTATAACACTCGTTGCCACATCAGCGCTACGTTAGCGCCATGTCATACAATATAATTTTTGGTTTTCTTTTCTGTATTAATTAAATTTTCTTTTGTTAACTATATTTTACTCTAATCAATCCTTAATTAATTATTATAATTCTCTAATAATTATATCTTCTTCATCCCTAAATATCACCCATTTGAATTCTCATTTCATTGAGAAAAACATATCTGGCAACCTTCACTGTTAATTTTGTTCTTCCCCACCACTACATCACCTTCAATTCTTTCTTCTTCTTCTTTGTCACCCAACACCAAATATCACAACCACGATTATTGTTATCGAATTTTTCTTCTTCACCACCTTCAATTACCTCTTATAATTTTTGCCACCATCACCACCAAAACCAAAAATTTGATTAACAACCAAAATTTCTTTAACAAAGTAAAAAAAATGAAAAAGATAGAAACAATAAATCGAAACTTTCCTAGATAAAATACAAGTATTCACTAACAAATCTATGAGAATTAACCTAATTGTAATTACAAAAATTGTACTTTAAGATTGTGAATAAAAAATAAAGAAGTGTGATGAAAATATAGAACGAAGAATTAGAGGACAATGGGTGGGATGTGAAGGAGAAGGGGTATGGGGTGAGGTGGATAAGAGGATTCTAACTTTTTTTTAACTTTAGTTTCAAACTGACGCACCTATTTTTATTTTTGTTTTATTTTTTTTTCCACGTCAGTTTTAAGGGATGAGAAAATTCACTTTTGAGTAGTATAGATGTGTAATAGGTCACTATGATAGTTTAAGCGTCTAACTGACTTTTCGAGATAAGTTAAAAGGAGAATTTATGTTTTTTCCCCAAAACAAACAATTAATGAGTCCTAAAATATATTGTAAACGAAAATATATTTTAAAATTAAGAAATTATAATATGGTAAGAGAAAATATTGGGTAAGAGCTCTAAGATATTGCAACTTACCTTAATTGTAGGTTCTTTGCAATTTTATCACTTGCGTACTTTAGGAGGTGAAGGGATCCAATACGTATGGTTTTATCGATAACTTAAATAATATATTGACATATTTATATTGGTTATTTAGGATCCATTAATAGGCATTTTTAGGATCCAAAAGTGAGCACCTACTAAAACCCCCCCAATAGGCAATCTAAAACACAATGCAGAAGACAGTAAATAACTAGAAAGAAATAAGTGGAAGCATACTACAGAGAAATAGAATAGGGCCATAGCATAGATATGTAAATACAACACAAAATATACAAAACAGGCCCAAAAGTAACTTAGAAAGATAACTATAAACAAGAACAAACTCAGACCTGGTAACCAGTACAAAAGCATCTAGGTACAGAATGTCTATATACATCAAGTTTGTTTGAAACAAGATACAAAAGTATAGACATATATAAAAGAAGGAAAGCAATGGCCACGAGAGATTCGATACTAGGATGAACAGATTGCATCTCCTCCTATCCTTAGAGAACTGAGTATCGAAGCACCACTTTTGCACCTAAGGTTAGAGGCATTGTTTGTACTTCATATCCATTATATCATGGGCCACAATTGGTTTTAACAAGTTCTAATATAAAAAAATGTTATTCATGATATGGAGTTTCTAGACGCATGATGTGAAACTGGCTCGAGAATTGAAAGAAGTTGAAGATAAATTCTTAGGAAAAATGTCTAAAATATATCTGAACTTTGACCGAAATTGTTGTAACAATACCAAACTTTGGAAAGGACCTTTTACCCCCTGCACTTTTTATCAGTGTATTTTAAAGGTAAATATGTGGCCGCGTGGACATCATAAATATTGCATCATTTTAAATAGTAATGTGTTCACGTGGGCAAATATATACTTTTAAAATATACTATTAAATAGTGCAGGTCCTCCATAAAGTTTGGTATCGTAACAACAATTTCGCCAACATTGGAGTATTTTTCAGACCCTTTTCCCTAAATTCTTCAATCACGCATGAACACCAAGAACTATCATGCAAATAAATAAAAACGTAGGAAGATTAAGAAATTTGTTGTTGTAAATACACACCAAAGATATGAATTACCTACACATATAAAATGCAACCAATAATCTTAAATCTAGAATACGAAGAAAGAAAGGATAATCTTGAATTGAAATTGTAATGACCCGTAAGGTCATTTTGAGAACTAGTCCTCTATTGTTCATAAAAGACCCTTTCCGTGAATTTTAAATGAGAATTTTGAATTACTCTTTTAACTACAAGTTTTTAATTAGTGGGTAAATATAAATAAATGATTTAATTGGTGGTTATTGGGCCAAGTCCATAACGTGGTTAATACATTGTACCACTTGACCCACTTATTAGAATAAGTTAAATAAGGTTATAATTTCTTAATTTATAACACACGACCCAATTTATGCTCAGGCGAGAATGACGACGGCTACTTTAGGTAACACCAATTATGCTTGACGTGAATGCTAGAAAGTGGGGAGCAAATTGAATTAGTGTAGTTAATCTTTTGATTTTTATATAGCTATTTATTTAGAATGAAATAGATTGGAATATTTTAATGTTTATGTTGCTGGGTTGGAAGGAAAGTAAACTGTTGATTTCAATTTGATATTTCATTGAACTTGTTGGGATTTCTTTTGGACCTAGGGGGAACAAGGAATTGTGTGGTCGATCATTGGCTAATAATTAGCAATTATGAGTATTTAATCATTAATAATGATAGATAACTTAGATGTAACTATGGATCAAGATTTCGGTAATGTCACTGGTTATGTTTTGGTTTTAATTTCAGAATTTTTCTTAGGTTCATCATATTATGATTCAAGTTTTGACATATTGAGATATATAATTAAACATTGGGTGTATTATATTATATGAAAACTATTAGAGTTGTAGTGTTTGGAGAAATTATGACTTAACCTTAGACTTGAAATTTAAGAAAAATGAGATTTGACCTATTGGTTGGAATCAAGATTTAGAAACTTTATTGTAAATTCGGGTGAGTTTTGGGTCTAAGCTACACATACAGTAATATAGGTGTTGTTAGTTTCAAAAGCTTATTGTGATTATTTATTTGAATAGATTGAATTGAATTAGAAGTCCAACGAAAAGGGAAGGCTCAAGTCCCGGAGTGATTGTTCGACTATTTGAGGCAAGTGGATTGCTAAACCCTTGTTAAGTGAATGGAATTCGTGTATTTCCTTGTAATATGTGTTTGGGGGTAATGAGACTTGGTGATGGGTTAACTTGTCCAGATTGATTAATTCTAATGATGAAAAAGGGATAATAAAAGGCAATGTGATTAATTGTTTGTGAGTGATGTGTTGAGAATTGTTTGTGATGGGCATTGGTACGAGTACCAGTGTTATAAAGGGAAAGTTTATTACTATAGAATGTGGATTGTAATTCGAGAATGCCAAAGCATGGGCATTAGCTGATATATTATTGACTTGATTTATTATGTGTTGATTGTGTTCTTTATTGAACCCGTATACTGGTGATAGCTGAGGTGATTACATATCATATTGATATTTGATTGAGATGCATCATCCCTTTTATTGAAATCATATTGTGCACATGCATTGACATGAGATTGAGTATAAGTTGGGCACGTGGAGATCGTCCGTGCTGGGGATGGTGAGATGTTAAAATTATAATTTGGGCACGTGGAGAAGGTCCGTGCGAAATTTGTTTGATTTATGATAGTGCATTGAGATCGTCCGCACAGACACGTGGAGATCGTCCGTGTCAGTATATGGACCTCGCGAGTCTCCCATGGGTCATGAACTCTCGATGTATTTCCGAGGAGTATCATGTATATACGGTTGAGAGAGTACTTGGTATTCTGAGGCATATCATTTCATGGTGTCATATTGCATTGCATCCCATGACATCCTTCATTCTTGATGATTATGTGTTTTATTGGTGGTTGGAAAGTACTTGATATTTGATTACCTCTATTTGAAGAACTTGATCTTGTGTGTTGCTGATATTTGTGAGTGTCTTTTTGTGGAAGTTGTGCTTGATGAATATTGAGTTTGTTGTTGAGGATACGTAATTTGTTAAAGTGATTGTTGTTGAGTTGGGTGCCATGTAAACTGTGAACTGTTAGGTGGGGCTGGTTTTATGTAGGTTCTAGTTGTCGAGGTTCGGTTGGGGTGTAAGGAGTACTTGTATTCTATCCCCTTAGCGTGTGTTTAGAGGTTTACTTGTTGATTTCCGTGTGGTTTGGTACTCACCCCTTGCTTCTACATTTTTGTAGGTTACTAGCCCAGACCTTTGTGATATTTTCTCTTCTCCTTGTCTGAGGCTTGTTTTGGAGGTTTGTGAGGTAGCTGCTTGTCATTTCAGTGGACCTTCTTACTCATATTTATGATCTTGTTCTATTCTAGAAACAATGTCATTTGAGATTAGTGTTTTTCTTTTGAATAAATTGCAATACTTTAGAGGCTTGCACATGTGACAACCAGATTTTGGGGGTATTTTTTAGTTGATTATATAAAATTCCGTATTTTATTATAATGGTTGAGTTTTAGGCTGACTTGTCTTGGTGAGATAAGACAAGTGCCATCACGTCCATTTTTGGGTCGTGACAGTACTAATTTTTTGAATTAAGATTTTGTCCCACTGGATTTTCTAATAAGATTTTTAATGTGGCAACGAGCAAACGTTTATTACTATATGTATTGTTTTTCTTTACTAATATTTTTTTGTAGTAAGATTTTAAGTAAGACACATTATCTATTAAATGAACATCAAAAGGGGAGTATTATAAATAAATTGCATTATGAATATTGTCACGCCCCAAGCCTACATCCTGGGCGGGACTGGCACTCGAAGACCGTTGCTGGCCCCAAGCGAAACCTTGGCTTGGCTTACTAAACTCAGCAGAAGACTTAACTCATCACATAAACATTTATGAAGAAAATAGAATGTCATAAAGGAACATTCAACTAGCCATTTAGGCAAACTCAAGTCTTTAACATAAGAAATGAAAAGTAAAGACAACTTAAATAACTAATTGACTGTCTCTCTATGAAGCCTCTAAAACAACTGAGATGGATGTTGGGACAAACCCCACAACATCCTAATGGACTAAACTAGAAAGCAATGAAAATAGATCCTCCGAAATGCAAGGAGGCTCACCGACTGACTCCGAACTGCTCACTGGATCAAGGGTGCGCTGAAATGCCGATCCTAGTTACCAGTGTCTACATCATAAGATGACGCAGGCCAACTGGCATCAGTACATTGAATGTACAAGTATGCGAGTCGAAATGCTAAAACAACATAGGTTTGAAAGGGAATCTAATAGAAACACTTACCTTGGCTCTTCTCAACTTAACATAACTGAACTCATTTCAATATAAAGCAATTTAAGACAAGTGCAATATAAAGAAAAAACTGTTTAAAAACATGTTGTTAACTCTTTGTGTATGCAAAGATACATAAAATTCTGAGATGTATGTAAAATACAATTAACCGATGTATATAAAAGTACAATAATCTTCTGTGGGAGTTTCTCTAACCGACAACCATCACATAAGAGCTATAGTGATGATACAATGATCTACCTCACGCTAGCAGCGCATCCTATACCCGGCCAAAGGTATAGGACCTGAACTGCCTAATGGATCCACTAGTCTATTGTAAAAAGGGTTCATCTAAAAAGTACGACCCTTTTCTACCCATGATGGCTACATAGTTTATGGCGGCTCGGGGTTTTCTGAACCCTCCCCCATATCGGTGCTCAATACTACTCCCAAAATATACTAGCTCTTTATGTTTTAAAAACATACTTCTTTTTGTGATTTGAGATTAGTGCTCAAAAATTTAGCTCAAAGGCTATCTTGGAAATATCAGTTTCCCTGCTTGCTTCATTTAGAAAGCTATTACTCTTTTTTGAAAACTAGCCCGAAGGCTCTTTGGAAATCTCAGTTTCCGCTCTTATTTAAAATGTGAAAACATTTTTAAATCTCTTTGGGAATACATAGTCCCCGTATACTTCTTTGAAGAAAAGAACTTCAACTTTACTCTTTACTGAACTCAAAACTTAAGTCTTAAAACAAAGATAAAACATTTGTGAAAGACTTTTATAAACTTTAAGAACTTATCTTAACTCTTCTCTTGACTTTGACCTTAACTGCTCTTGACTTGACTCTTAACTGATCCTTGAATTGAATTATGGGTTCAAAGATTAAGATTTGTGACTGGAAAGATCTCATGTTGTTTAGGAATGATGTTAGATAGCTAAACATGAGAAAAGACCGAAAATCAAAATACGAAGGTAGGTTCGCGACGCGGATTTATAATTAAATTTTGGTTCCGAAAACGTCTTTTGAGGCAGAACAGTTCGTGTCAGCTCCGCGACGCGATGCAGAAATTTTCAAAATCTGGGACCAAGCGCGCGACACTCAACCATCTTCAAATTTCGTCCGATGATATTTCTTCTTCGTTTTCCAGCCCCAATTCACCCAAACTCGATTCTTTTTGTTAAATTACTTTTAGATACAGATACCTAGAAAATGTACCTAAGAACCTAACTCTAAACGACCTTATGATGGGACGTAACGAACTCAGAAACTTCCCAACTCAGTCAAATTCAAGAACAATATATGATTTCAAGAATAGGTATCAAGATCATCAATATTCAAATGCTTTTAGGACGAATCCAAACTGAAATAAATATGTTTGACACGTGGGAGAACGATCCCAATGTTATGAGAGCCTCACATACCTGATCGAAGAAAATCCTTAGCGAAAACACTAACGTTCTTGATGAAATTGCCATTTTCTTCTTCCTCTTTTCTCTTCTCCTTTCTCCTTAGCCCTAGCGTGAAAATTTTGATTTTCTAAAACTGACTAAGTTCAGTATTGACCCTTATTAAACTCCAAAAATGGGACTAAAATAATAGGGTAGTGAAAAGACTAAAATACCCTTTAAAATCCCGGATTGGACATTTCCTTAATCCAACAGCCCAACTTCCAAAGGGCATAACTTTCTCATACGAACTCGGAATCGCGCAAACTTGGCGGCGTTGGAAAGATCATTCCAAGAGCTTTCCAACCATATCTGGAATTACACCTAAATCATCCTGATCTAGGAGTTATGGTTATTTGAAGTTGACCAAAACCTCACTTTTCCTAACTTGACAAATTTCCATATTTTAATTCTTTCAAAACAATAAAAAATGATTATTTCCAATTATAAGCTTCTTCTTAGTTATATCAAATTGTGAGATGTTATAATATCTCCCCCTTGGGAACATTCGTCCTCAAATGAGTTTACTTTTACTAGGCTAAGGGTGGTAACATCAAGTTCAAACACCCAACAAGTAAATGCAAACAAACAACATGCTCACTCATGATTTAAAGAGTACTAAGAAGAGAATTAGTACCTTGGTCTGCATTTTCTCCGGATTCAAAGAGAAGTGGATATCTCTTCTTCATGTCCTCTTCAGCTTCCCAGGTAGCCTCTTCAACAAATTGGTTCCTCCAAAGGACCTTGACTGATGCTACCTCTTTTGTTCTCAACTTGCGAACTTGGCGATCTAAAATCTAAACAGGAATATCCTCATAAGATAAGCTAGCCTTGATCCCAATATTTTCCGTTGGTATGATCAATGAAAGATTGCCCATGCACTTCTTCAACATGGGGATGTGAAACACAGGATGAACCGCTGCTAGCGCTTGCGGTAGTTCCAACTCATAAGCTACATTGCCCATCCTTTTGGATATTCGATAAGGCCCAATATACCGGGGACTAAGTTTCCCCTTCTTACCAAAGATCATAACACCCTTCATGGGTGAAACTTTTAGATATACCCAATCATCTACTTCGAACTCTAACGGCCTTCTCATAACATCAGTGTAGGATTTTTGACAACTCTGCGCCGTTTTCAACTCTCTTGAATCACTTTCACCTTCTCCGTAGTTTGGTGAACTAAATCTGGTCCTATCAACCCTGCTTCACCAACTTCAAACCATCCAATAGGAGATCTGCATCTTCTCCTATAAAGAGCTTCATATGGAGCCATTTGGATGCTAGGGTGGTAATTGTTGTTGTAAGCAAACTCAATTAAAGGTAGGTGATCATCCCAATTACCTTTGAAATCAATCACACATGCCGTCAACATATCTTCTAACGTCTGAATAGTACGCTCTGCTTGCCCATCTGTCTGAGGATGAAAGGCAGTACTCAAGTTCACCCTTGAACCCAAACCTTTCTGAAAAGATTTCCAAAATTGTGCAGTAAATTGTGCACCTCTATCTGAAATAATGGAGACTGGAACCCATGAAGTCTTACCAATTCTTGAATATAAAGCATAGCATAATCTTCTGCTGAGTTGGTAGTCTTTACCAATAAAAAGTGGGCTGATTTCGTCATCTAGTCAACAATCACCCAAATAGAATCATGTTGTCTGCGAGACCTTGGTAAGCCTGTGATGAAATGCATATTGATCATCTCCCACTTCCATTTCGGAAGTTCTATATTCTGAGCCAAACCACCGGGCCTTTGATGCTCTACTTTCACTTGTTGGCAATTTGGACACTTAGCAACAAATTCTCCAATGCCCTTCTTCATGCCATTCCACCAATACACTTCTTTCAAGTCACGGTACATCTTGGTGGAACTCGGATGAATGGAATATATGGAGCTACGAGCTTCCTCCATGATCCTCTCTTGGAGTTCATCCACCATTGGTACACACAACCTACCTTGATATCTCAATAAAAATCTCCCCCTTGTTCAAAAGCTAACAACTCTTTGCTTATGAACATTTGCTTTTAAGTCTAGCAAAATGGGATCTTGGTCTTGCTTCTCTTTTACTTCTGACACTAATGATGACTCAGCCCCATTCGTCACCACTATTCCTCCTTCTGTGGAATCCTTAAGTCTGACTCCCAGGCGTGCAAGTCTGTGCACATCTTTGGCTAGTTCTTTCTTCTCTTCCTCAAGACGGGCGGTACTACCCATAGACAACCTGTTTAAGGCATTAGCAACAATATTAGCCTTACCTGGGTGGTAAAGAATACTCATGTCATAATCTTTGAGTAACTCTAACCACCTCATTTGTCTGAGATTGAGCTCTCTCTGCGTGAACACATATTGTAAGCTCTTGTGATCAGTGAACACATCAACATGAACACCATACAAATAGTGACGCCATATCTTCAAAGCAAATACTACAGCAGCCAACTCTAAGTCATGGGTTGGGTAGTTCTTCTCATGAAATTTTAACTGTTTGGAGGCATAAGCTATAACTTTGCCATTCTACATTAAAACACAACCCAAGCCAACTCTAGATGCATCACAATACACCACAAAACCTTGAGTACCTTCCGATAAGGTCAAAACTGGAGCAGTAGTCAACCTCTTCTTCAATTCCTGAAAGCTCTTCTCACAAGCTTCAGACCATTGAAATTTCACTGTTTTCTGAGTCAACTTCGTCAAAGGTGACGAAATGGACGAGAACCCCTTTACAAACCTTCTATAATAGCTAGTAAAACCCAAGAAACTCCTAATATCAGTTGGAGATGTGGGTCTAGGTCAATTCTGCACTGCCTCAATTTTTCTGAGTATCGACTTTAATTCCCTCTCCAGACACAATATGGCCTAAGAATGCCACAGACTCAAGCCAAAATTCACACTTAGAGAATTTAGCATATAATTCCTTATCTTTCAAAGTCTGAAGAACTATTGTGAGATGGCTAGCATGATCTTCTTCATTCCTTGAATAGATTAGTATGTCATCATCAATGAAGACGATAACAAACATATCTAAATAAGGTTTGAAGACTCTATTCATAAGATCCATGAACGTTTCTGGTGCATTAGTCAACCCAAAGGACATGACAAAAAACTCATAATGACCATATCTAGTTCTGAAAGCTATCTTTGGAATATCACATTCCTTTACTCTTAACTGATGATAGCCTGATCTGAGGTCAATTTTCAAGAAATAGGAAGCACCCTGAAGCTGATCGAAAAGATCATCAATTCTTGGAAGAGGATACTTATTCTTGATGGTAACCTTGTTCAGCTGATGGTAATCTATACACATCCTAAGGGAACCATCTTTCTTTCTCACAAACAAGATCGGAGCGCCCCAAGGTGAGGCACTTGGTCGAATAAAGCCTTTCTTTAAAAGGTCTTTCAACTGTTCTTTGAGCTCTTTCAACTCTGTTGGTGCCATTCTATATGGAGGAATAGATATAGGATGAGTATCTGGAACAAGATATATACCAAAGTCTCTCTCTCTCTCAGGAGGTACTCGAGAAGATCATCTGGAAACTCATTCACTACTGAAACTGACTAAATATGAGGTTCCTCAACACTTGAGTCATTAACTCGGACTAATTGATGGACACACCCCTTAGAAACTAACTTCCTTGCCTTAAGGTACGAAATGAAACGACCCTTAGGCACTGCTGAACTGCTTTTCCACTCTAACACTGGCTCATTTAGAAACTGAAACTTGACTACTCGAGTTCTACAATCAACTGAGGCATAACAAGCACGAAGCCAGTCCATACCAAGAATGACATCAAAGTCTACCATGTCTAACTCAATTAAATCATCCATGGTACTCTTGTGATTGACGGAAATGGGACAATCATGATAGACTCTCTCTGCTAGAATAGACTCACCAACAGGTGTGGAAACACTGAATGGCTCACTAAGTTGCTTAGGAATAACATCAAAATTCATAGCAACATAAGGAGTTACAAAAGACAAACTCGCTCCTGGGTCTAGCAAAGCATAAACAGTAAAGTCATAGACTTGAATCATACCAGTGACAACATCTAGAGAATTCTCTTGCTCTTGGCGATTATTGAGAGCATATAAGCGGTTTGTTCCTCCGCCAGTACCAGAAGTAGCTCCTCTAGGTGCAGTCCTGTCTGGTGGAGCGATTGAAGAAGACTGGGCTCTATTTCCCCCATTACCCTGCTTGTTCTTTGGACACTCTTGCATGAAATTCCCACTCTGACAACACTTGAAACAACCAGTGGAGCCCTCACGACAAACACCTGAATGGTTCCTACCACACTTGGAGCATGCAGGAGGCTTACTAACCCCTTGCACCACACTGCCCTGAGAATAGGTAGGCTTAGCTCTAGAAGTCTGGCCATAGTACTCACCCTTACTCTTACGTGCAGGTGCACTAGCAAATGATGGAGCAGGTCCCTTTTTCTTCTGTTGGAAAGACGACCGATTGGCATTACTCTTCTGCTGCCCGGACTCATTACCTATCTTTGCCCTCTTGTTCGTGAACTCCTCCCTATATCTCAACTTCTCTTCCTCTACCTTCTGCACATAGACCATCAACCTTGAAATGTCCATGTCCTCAATAAGCATTGCTGCCCGACCTTCTTTGCTTGATAGACGGCCCAAACCAGCAACAAACAAACTTATCGTACCCCTCATGTCCGCAACCATTTCAGGAGCATAGAGAGACAAGTGGGTGAACTTCAACCCATACTCATGCACACTCAAAGAATATTGATGTGAGGAACTCACGTACCTTGGCCTCTTTCAGTTCCCGGGGAAAGAAACACCCCAAGAAAGCCTCTTCAAAACATGCCCAACTCGCAGGTGGTGCATCCTCATCTCTAACCCTTTCCACTGATCAAACCAAATCCTCGTAACATTCTTCATCTGATATGTAGCTATCTCAACTCTCGCAGTATCAGCAACATGCATCACATCAAACACGTTTTTCAATTCCTCAATGAAGTTCTCTGGGTCCTCTGTAGTGCTCGAACTAGTGAAACTTGGGGGATTCATTCTCAGGAACTCACGAATCCTCGAAGTGTCAGCCTCTTCTTGTCGAGCTCCTCTCTGTTGCCCAGCTTGATTGGTTACAACCAGACTGAGCATTCTAATAGCCTCTCTGAACTCAGCATTAGACACTTCTCCTTGCGGTTGCACTTCAGGTGCATTGGGTAACTCTTGTTCCTCAACATTCCTCCTAGCTGGACGACATCTGATTGTTCTTTGTTGAGGCATGATTATCTGAAACAAGTATAAGCACAAATTAGAGGGAAACTTTTATAGATCAAACTTTACGCATGAAATGAGTGTGAAAGAATGGAGATAGTTCCTAAATGTTGTAGCCTCCTAATTATAGATGTAGCGCGCTTCACACCGATAACTAGGACTCTACAGACACAGCTTCATAGACTCCCTAGGTCTCTTGAACTCTGTGCTCTGATACCAAGTTTGTCACGCCCCGAGCCTATACCCTGGGCGGGACTGGCACTCGAAGATCATTGTTGTCACCAAGCGAACCCTTGGCTCGGCTTACTTAACTCAGCGGAAGACTTAACTCATCACATAAACATTTATGAAGAAACTAGAATGTCATAAAGGAACATTCAACTGGTCATTTAGGCAAACTCAAGTCTTTAACATAAGAAATGAAAATTAAAGACAACTGAAATAACTAACTGACTGTCTGTTTATGAAGCCTCTAAAACAACTGAGATGGATGTTGGGACAAACCCCACAACATCCTAATGGACTAAACTAGAAAGCAATGAAAATATATCATCCGGAATGCAAGGAGGCTCACCGACTGACTCTGAACTGCTCACTGGATCAACGGTGCGCTGAAATGCCGATCCTAGTTACATGTGTCTACACCATAAGATGACACAGGCCAACTGGCATCAGTACATTGAATGTACGAGTATGTGAGTTGGAATGCTAAAACAACATAGGCTTGAAAGGGAATTCGAAAGAAATGCTTACCTTGGTTCTTCTCAATTCAACATAACTGAACTCATTTCAATATAAAGCAATTTAAGACAAGTGCAATATAAAGAAAAAACTGTTTAAAAACATGTTGTTAACTCTTTGTGTATGCAAAGATACATAAAATTCTGAGATGTATGTAAAAATACAATAAACTGATGTATATAAAAGTACAATAATCTTCTGTGGGAGTTTCTCTAACCGACAACCATCACATAAGAGCTATAGTGATGATACAGCGATCTACCTCACGCTGCCAGCACATCCTATACCCGGCCAAAGGCATAGAACCTGAACTGCCTAATGGATCCACTAGTCTATTGTGAAAAGGGTTCATCTAAAAAGTATGATCCTTTTCTACCCATGATGGCTACATGGTTTATGGTGGCTCGGGGTTTTTTGAACCCTCCCCCATATCGGTGCTCAATACTACTCCCAAAATATACTAGCTTCTTTTTGTGATTTGAGATTAGTGCTCAAAAACATAGCTCAAAGGCTATCTTGGAAATCTCAGTTTCCCTGCTTGCTTCATTTATAAAGCTATTACTCTTTTCTGAAAACTAGCCCAAAGGCTCTTTGGAAATCTCAGTTTCCGCTCTTATTTAAAATGTGAAAACATTTTTAAATCTCGTTGGGAATACATAGTCCCCATATACTTCTTTGAAGAAAAGAACTGCAACTTTACTCTTTACTGAACTCAAAACTTAAGTATTAAAACAAAGTTAAGACATTTGTGAAAGACTTTTATAAACTTTAAGAACTTATCTTAACTTGACTCTTGACTTCTCTTGACTTTGACCTTAACTGCTCTTGACTTGACTCTTAACTGATCCTTGAATTGAATTATGGGTTCAAGGATTAAGATTTGTGACTGGAAAGATCTCATGTTGTTTAGGAATGATTTTAGATAGCTAAACATGAGAAAAGACCGAAAATCAAAATACGAAGGTGGGTCCGCAACACGGATTCATATTTAAATTTTGGTTCCGAAAACGTCTTTTGAGGCAGAACAGTTCGTTTCACCCAAACTCGGTTCTTTTTCTTAAATTACTTTTAGATACAGATACCTAGAAAATGTACCCAAGAACCTAACTCTAAACGACCTTATGATGCGACGTAACGAACTCAGAAACTTCCCAACTCAGTCAAATTCAAGAACAATATATGATTTCAAGAATAGGTATCAAGATCATCAATATTCAAATGCTTTTAGGACGAATCCAAACTGAAATAAATATGTTTGGCATGTGGGAGAACGATCCCAACGTTATGAGAGCCTCACATACCTGATCGAAGCAAATCCTTACCGAAAACACCAACGTTCTTGATGAAATTGCCCTTTTCTTCTTCCTCTTTTCTCTTCTCCTTTCTCCTTTGCCCTAGCGTGAAAATTCTGATTTTCTAAAACTGACTAAGTTCATTCTTGACCCTTATTAAACTCCTAAAATGGGACTAAAATAATAGGGTAGTGAAAAGACTAAAATACCCTTTAAAATCCCGGATTGGACATTTCCTTAATCCAACAACCCAACTTCCAAAGGGCATAACTTGCTCATACCAACTCAGAATCACGCAAACTTGGCGGCGTTGGAAAGATCATTCCAAGAGCTTTCCAACCATATCTGGAATTACACCTAACTCATCCTGAGCTAGGAGTTATGGTCGTTTCAAGTTGACCAAAAACTCACTTTTCCTAACTTGACAAATTTCCAGATTTTAATCTTTCAAAACAAAAAAATGACTATTTCCAATTATAAGCTTCTTCTTAGTTATATCAAATTGCGAGATGTTACAAATATCCTTTACACAATTTATTGAATAAACCTTCAATCAAATATGGATTTATTAATTGAATAAACATGCCGTTAATTAATATATGATTGGATAAGAATGCACAGGTAAAGAGATTCCAGTTCATTTGACCATGAGTCAAAAATCAAATAACGATTAATATCTTTCTATATTTACTTTAGTTTCATATGACCATGAGTCAAAAATTGAATAATAATTAATATCTTTCTATATTTACTTTATTTTCATTTGACTATGAGTCAAAAATCAAATAATAATTAATATCTTTCTATATTTACTTTATTTTCATTTGACAATGAGTCAAAAATCGAATAGTAATTAATATCCTTCCATATTTACTTTATTTTCATTTGACCATGAGTCAAAAATTGAATAATAATTAATATCTTACTATATTTACTGCCCTTTTCTTGCCCAATTTCGCCATCCGATTCTTATATATAGCCCTAAAATTATACCCTCAATACATATTACATGAAATTGCTAGTCTTGTTTGTTTATCTCTAAACTGAACCTTACCCATTTTAGCTAGTAAGCATTATTATTATTACTAGAATTTCTTGTCTAGTGGAACATCAATACAAATTGTTACTCATGCTTAGATTATTGGATACTCATTCCAATTCAAATGAGAGAAAAAAGCATAAGAAATCAAGTGTTTTGATCTTCATCTTGATTTTTTGCCCCCTTTTCTCTTATTTGAATTAGAATTAGAATCCAATAATCTCACGAAGTATTTGTAACAGTAAGCAAATAAGCTACAACAACAAAGGAGTTTCATGCTTACAGAGAAAGCATTTTTATGAGAAAAGACATACACATCTTTCATAGTCTAAAGGCAAAGTAAATGCAGTTCGTTGCCACTAATAGGCTAAAAGTAAGAGTCAGCTGATTACCTCCAAACTCGTACACAATAACAATTTTATCAGATTTTTTTATATATTTTGAAACCTTAATTTTTTTTTATAAAGAAATTTTCTGATACAATTGTTAGTGTGTACGAGTTGGGAGGCAATCATTTGACTCTTACTTGTAGCCTATTAGTGGCAATGAACTACATTTGCTTTGTCTTTAGACTATGAAAGATGTGTATGTTTTTTCTCATAAAAATGCTTTCTCCGTAAGCATGAAACTCCTTTGTTGTTGCAGCTTATTTGCCCAATTTCCAAAAAACTTCAACTCAGGTCTTCATTGAATTTTTGGATGGATAATTGGGTGGATTATTTTAATTTTGAGTAAATAAATTAAAATCGAATAAATACCTAGGATAATGTCACGTGTCCCTCCGTTTGGCTAGAGGATATACACAACCCCAAAATGAATGGAAAAGTTATGTACATACATATAGTATAACAAAGGGTATACTATGCATACTATTTATAACCAGTCATACATAATATCATATAAATCATTTTCGCCTTTGGTAAACTTACCAATGACTATAGTAATAGTAAATTAACGTAAAATAAACGGTAAGTAATATGCATAAAAATATATTTCTTAATAATAAAATAAGTAGTAGTAGTTACCATAACTAGTCTTAAAAACACGCTTTCTCTCTCTTACATTGCATTAAAAAAGGAAACTCTCCTCCTTATATATACTCTACTACTGTTCTTCTTCATTTTATCAAATTAAGAGAATTTTTTTACTTAGCAATGGATAGGAATTGCAGTGAAAATGGCAAAAGCATCAAATTGTTTGGTTTTGAGATCACTACTACTACAACTATGACGACGACAATCTTGTGGTACTGTGAAAGCTGTTAGCTTTTTAGATTCTTCTTCTAACTTAAGGTGGTAAAATCCTGATTTACAGTCAAATTTACTGAAGTAATTATATCCTTGGATTTGTCTTATCTTTAATATTTTATTTGGTATTGGGTAGTTATATGTTTTTGTTTTTGCATTTAGATTTCTATAATCAATGACCATCCTCTTTTTCCTCGTTTTTGTTCACTATGTTTGGTTACTAAAAATGCTGGACTTGTATGTTTGCTATTACTTTCTTGTATATATTTATTTTCTTCCGCTACTACAATAATGTCTGAAAAAGATTCCACGGGAAGGAAAATCAAGAAAGGAAATTGATGGACAGAGGATGAACAGAAAGTATTCTTGAAAGGATTAGATTTTCATGGAAAAGGAAATTGGACTAACATTGCTAAGGATTTCTTGCCTAATAGAACGTCGACACATGTTGCTAGTCATGCTCAGAAGTACTTCGTGAGATTGTTGGATGCTAATTCCAATTCCAATGAGAGAAAAAAGCGCAAGAAATCAAGCGTTTTCGATCTTCGTATTGAAAAAACAGAGCATCTTGAAAAAAAAAACAGAGGATACACATCAAGTTATTGTTCCATTGGGAAATAATCAAGAAAGTGTCCAAGAAACTCATCATATGCCAAGTTTTGTTCCAAATTACATGATGAAAATTGTTCCAACAGTAATGCCTTTTACTTGGGTTTACATATATCCGTATAATGATCATTATTCCTCTACGTCAATCAGTACTACTACATTCGACAAGCCATTTTCTGAGATTTCTTTGTCTTCTTCTGGGGGTAATAATTTGGAGTTGAGGTTATAAGTCAAGAAGATATACACAAGGCTACTTATTCTTTGATGCTTTTTTTTTATGGATATATGTCTTATTGTAGTTGTATATTTCCGACATATGAAATATAACCATAGTGATCCTTGCATCGTCTTGTTGTATTCCACATCTAAATTTTGTCTAACTTTATCTTTATATCCGCCCAGCTTCAAATCATATAACAGGCACCTCAAAATGAACAAGGATAAGCATAAGCAAAATCTCTGCAAGTCGTCATTCTAAGACAACGAAAATTAATTGTGGATTAATTGAAGCTCACACAGTAGGAGAAAGGGAAGGAATGATTTAGTGAGAATCGACATTACATTTGTACGACTAAGGGGCGAATTTCTTGACACCAATATTAAAATAATCTTTTTTTAAGAGGTACATACTAAGTATTAGTAGTACTTATTTTAGCTGAATGAAAAGCTTATGTTTGATGTAATCATATAGTGAAAGTAAGCTTTTTCCCAATATAGTGAAGGTATTAGCTTCATTAATTAATCAACAAGGTTCTGAACTGGCAAGTGATTTAGCATCAGATGGAGGCTTCAAGTAAATCCATCAGTTGGGCAGAATGAAAATCAGGAGTGATGACAACTCATTGACTTGTTTTACTTCTAGGTTCAGAATTTAAATGTGAGCCTTTGACATCAATGATGACTCTTTTGCTAAAACAAAACAGAAAGCAATCAGGAGTAAAAGTAATGAAAAAGGAAAAATATCGAGTAAGAGCTATCAAAACAGAATGGGGATTGTGATATTATACTTCAAGCTCATGAGTCATGACCAATAATGTTAACTCGTCATTAATGTGAAATAAAGCTTGTGATGGAAGTACAAATTATACGGCCACTAAGCACCACCTACATCCAAAATATCTCTGCCCAATGCCAACGAGTATCCAACAACACGCCGAACTTGCACCTACACACGATTCATCAGAAGCTTGACAATTTGTTCTAAAATTCCAATAGGCTATTGTACATGCTGCAAATGTCATGTCACTTTCTGTTGAAAGGGTGGCAATGGTTTTGCTGAAATGACATTCAGCTGTAGAAGTGATAGGCATTTAAATTGGCTACAAATCAAATATGCTTAGTTGAAAATTGATATAACTCCACGCAGTGGCGAATGTACACCTTTGAATAAAAAGCAACCGCCTTAGGCCCCAAAATTTGAGGGGCCTCATTTAAAAAAAAAATAGGTTATACATATTTTTTTAAAAAAACATCGAGTATTAGTTGTAGAAAATATAAACTTTTCATAAAAGAGCAAAGAAGTAATAGAAGTTTGATAAAGGCATAATACATAAACATAACATTTAACTTGGCATCAGCTGACAACTATGTCCTTTACCTTTGGATGTGCACAAGTATGCACTTAAACTTGTATAAAATTAAGCAAATAGACACATTTGTCCTACATGGCATCCTACATGACAATTTTGTGTCCTACGTGGCGTTCTATGTGTATTATGTCATGTAGGACAAGTGTGTATACTTGTTCAATTTTATACAAGTTTAAGTGTCTACTTGTGCACACTCAAAGTTGGAGGGCATAGTTGTCCGTTGAAGTCAAGTTAAAGGTCATGTTTATGTATTATGCCTTTGATAAATTATGAGTACTATGTCTCAAGAAAGATTAAACAATTGGCTATAATAAACTTCACAAAAAAATATATTTGAATTTAAGACCTCCATTCGGATTTGGCTTTAGGCCACCGATATATTAGAGCCGCCCCTGAGTCTCCACGGGAAAAATTGTTCCACCAGAAAGAAGGATCAATTTTGAGCTCATTAATCAAATTGTTCCACGTTTCCATGCTCCGAAAGTATGTACCAGACGAGTCTCATGTGATTTCACTTGATTTTATGGTTTTGGGTCCAAAATTTTTATTTGAGGAGGAGCCTATAGCTATCATGGATAGGCAGGTTCCGAAAGCTAAGGACAAAGGAGATTGTTTCAGTGAAGGTGTAGTGGAAGCACCGTTCAAGCGGGGAGGCTACTTGAGAGAAGGAGTCAGATTTGCATGCCCGATATCCTCAGTTTTTCGAAGCTTCAAGTACTTTCTTTTACTCTATGTTCGAGGACAAACATGGTTTTTCGTGGTGGATAATGTATGACTTGAAGGTCATTTATTAATTTTTTTGGAAAATCACCATTTTACCCCTCCGGATAGTTACCCCGAGTCATATTTGATCAGTTTATGAAGTTGGTTTTAAAATTTGATTAGAAAGTTGTGAGTTTTGGAAGTTTTACAGTTTTGAAGTGCTGGAATAGAAAGCAATGGTCTTACCAAGAATATCAGTGTAAAGTAGGTTGGCTGGGTGCTTTCATTGTATACTCCACCTCTCTTATCCCATTTAAGACTCGTAAGCAATACATCACACATTCTCTGCTTTGTACATAAAGAAGAATACATTACATCTATATTTTGTTTAGTTGTGTCATATAGCTCTGTTTGTATGCCTGCTTGCTAGCTTGTGGACTTGTGTCTGCAAGCACATCCACATCTTTCACAGACATTATGAGAAACAATCATGCTTCTGTTCCTTCTAAGCTAACTGTGTTTTACTTTTTCACATATTTTTGCAGGCTGGTCTATTGGACATAGTAAGAGTTACAGTTACTTGAATAAATGTGTGTTGGTTGTGTGGTGAGGCTAAGCACCATATATTGGATTCTAATCGTTTCTTTCTACATATGATAACTACTAACTTGAAGTTTTCATTTGAAAGTTCAAGGAAATATGTCTCTAAGTGGTTTGTTTCAAAAGACTTTGATTAGTATAGTTTTTACTTTAAGCATGTCATGCACTGTGTCATTCCAGACACCCCAGGGGCAGTTTCGTAATGCTTTATGACTTCAGATGTATTTTGCATTCACGTTCATACGCCTTTCAAGATATCCAATTTTTTTTTTGTCTTTTCAAGTATCTTGCGTTCACATTCAAACATCTTTCAAGATATCCAGACATATCTTGCATTCACGTTCAACTTTAATGGAATTTCAAAATTCAGTTGAAGTATATTATACTGTTGCAAAATCACGAGCAAAGATGATTGGCATTAATGAATAAAAAGGTGTACAAAATATGATATAAATTTAATTAAAGTTTTATATATATTGTCTTGTGATTATGATGCCATCAAATTTGAGAGAGGATAAAAATGACAAACAAAATTACAATCAAATGTGGTAATGCATAGATGAAGAAGAAACTTTGAAATCAACAATTGAACACTACCAAGTTTCGTTTAAGTCAACTAGTCCTTAGGAACATGTGTTGCATGTTTATCCCATATTATTGAATTATTATATAAAAAATGATGAAATTAACAATATTAATTTTATCATTTACATCATATTCATTAAATAATATCCATAACAGTTGAATGTTGCATTTGCCATCAAGCAAGAAATCTGTGAAGGTAATTAAGATAATATAACATGTAATGGTATGAATATGTCTATATAACTTATCCTCAATAATCTCTCATTACGCGCTTTACACGTAGATCCCATATCCAATTTGAAAACATAAAAAGAAACTTTTAAGAATAAATATAAAAATCACTTACAAAGGAACCAATTTAAGTGAAATAATACCAAAATTTGAATTCTTGAAAGATTTCCAAACATCTTCGGGAGATATGTATTCTTCATCTACATCAATTAGAATACAAACTAAAATATAAACACTATCAATGTATAAAAGAGTATATATCTTTATGTCATTCTAATCCATACATAGTGATAAAAATCTATTGCCTTCCAAACATTCATTCTCTATCTATCTATCTATCAATACTAGCACATATGATGACATCTTAGATCCAAATGCAACACTAATGCTATTATCCCTAACAGTTCTAAAAAGACAATGGTATTTTCTTCTGTACCTAGAAATCTACTGTAAAGGAATCAAAAAAGTAAAAATAAAGAAAGAGAAATGATAAAAGAAAAATGAGAAAATGGTTCTTGATAAGAGAGAATTTGGCATATTGGAGTAAAATGTTCAAATGAGATTTGCAAATTCAGTGCTCTTCTATGTGACTTTAAATAAGGGGTCTTAGGTAAGGAAAGTTGAAGAGAATAAGATTATTAAAGCCAAGAAGTTGAAGAGAATCAAATTATTAAAGATATTTTAACCAAAAATAAAAAAAGATTCATCAAATCCATATTTAATTGTTAGGAGTATCCTTGGTCTTCATCCGTTATAATTGAAGGCAATTTAAGCAGCATCGTGCCGGCAAAGAAGAGTCTATAGGCTTAATCATAATTGTGAGCATTAATGTAGAATATATAGTTGATCTAGTATTATTATTTTAAAAAAAGGGTAAAAAAAATTTTTTAAAAAAAAGGGTAAAATGGTAATCCAACTTTTGACTTGAGTTCTTCCCACTTTTAGTAATATATGATATATGATATTAACTTAAGTTTCACTGCTCATCAATTGAATCTTTATTTGAAGATATAAGCTCATATTAGAAAGAGTAAACACATAAAATTTGTGGATATGAAAATGCTAAATAATGGAGAGATTTTCCATTGAGCAAACATGCCTTAATTGAATACCAAAAAAGTTACAATTGTCTATAATAATGAACTCTTAGCTGAGAGGTTTATCTTTTCGAAGTTATAATGTCACAACCCAGACCGTCGTTATTGGCACCCACACTAACCCTCCGATGGGAGAACCATTACTATAACCCAAACAAACTAATTTTATGAAAACTAAGGCATTTAAAAAATGCGGAAGCAAGTTTAAATGACCAAAAGAAATACGAAGTTCCCATAAACTCCAAAGGTTTAAACAAACAAGCCAAACTAATGCGGAAATTCAACTCCTAGAACATGAAAGTCAATGTATCAAAACTCTACTAACGACAAGTCTAAGAACAAGGGGTACAACCCCGAAACTAAACAACACCTTAAACAAACAGTCTGAGTCCGAAAAGAATGGACTTAAACAAGAAAGATCCATCGCAGCCTGAAAGAACTAGCTCACCCTTGAATCCAGTCACGCTCAATAGTCACCTAGCTGAGGTCTATCAATAGCCACCTGAAGATGCCCTGTACTCAACAAAGAAAAAGCAAGTGCAGTATCAGTATACAACGACAGTGTACTGGTAGGATCACGCGACTATCCCAATAAGTGAAACACATGCAAGTAACCACAACATTAAAAAACAGGCATATACCGAACATATACAATATTAGTCATCTTTTACAGGATCAATGTAGCATCACACGTTCTCAATAATACACATTGGTTATCAATTTAGAGCAATATACAGTCTTCTAATATCAATCATCATTAGATATGAATGTAATCATCACAAGTAGATACACAACACAATTTAATGGTCCTCTCACAGAACCCAATTCAATGGTCCTCTCATTGAACCCAAACCCAAATTGTTAGCATACCAGTTCATGGTACCCAATCCAAGTTAGTGTGCCGGAACGTGGCGGCCGATCTCATTTTATGCCAGAACGTGGCAACCGATCCCATGTTTATGCCAGAACGTGGCAATCGATCCCATGTTCATGCCGAAACGTGGTAACCGATCCCATAGTTATGCCGGAACGTGGCAACCGATCCATTTAACAAACCACAATTACAAACACAATGTATATTCTCACAATCATACAACAAGAGGTGATTCATGACATATAGTTATTCAATTATCCTCATTTACGATTAGGGTGATCAATAATGCAACATTCGCATACATACATGCATTATAATAAAGCAATTACAAACATATATCACACCAACATGAAATCACAACCATCAGCTACCTCGAATCCAAGCTTGAATCCCCTAAGGCACTTGAATCTTCCCTTTCAGGATTCTTCCCGCTTGTTCATGGTGTAAAAAGAACAATTTATACGCAAGGATCAACAATCAAAGGTCTAATTATCGGGATTATAACAAACTCAATAATCCTAGACCAAACACTTGGTCCCCATACCCAGATTAGGGCTTTTTCCACCATAATTTTCAGATCAAACCTTCCCCCATGAATATTCACCTACTCTATTACGTTCTACGGATAAAAAAATGAATTTGGGGAGTGAAAAGCTTACCTTTAGCCTCAACAATGGTGAAAAATGAGTACGAGTTGTATGTGGCTCGTTCCTTAGCTTTAAAAATTGAAAAGTGCCAAGTAAGGTCGTTTAACGGTTTAGTTACGACTTTAAGTCGCGTCGAACCCATCACAGCGGCCCTCACCTCGCTGCAGCGGCCCCGTCAGAGCGACACCAATCCCGCTAAAGTGTCTTGCACGGAACTAGTGAGTTATTTAAAGATTCCAAGATCCCAATTTCACAACACACCTCTAACCAATGACCATCAGAAAATACCCTTGACACTAAAATCGATTCCGGGAGTTCTACTCGCCCAAATTCAATTTCGTAAAGTCGTACGGATTTCTTAACACGTTGGCTATCTATTCATGTAATCAAAATTTTATTTAAATCACTCGAGTTTTACCAGATTTCCCTAAACCTTAAAGACTCCGATTTCGTCCAAATCTAGACTAGTCTAGGAAATCCCAATCTACTACCAAAAAGTTTTCTGACCCCAATTCTTTCCCTATTGGCGTTTCCCTAATGACGGAATCAGGTCATTACAATAGATACCAATTTACCCATCACTCGTCCCCGAGTGATCAACTAGGAAAGACTGGCTAAAGTAAGGGTAGAGTAGTATTTGAATCATCAAATTACTGGGGATACTTCTCTCGCATGCCCTTCTTACCGAATCTCATTACCCCCTAAGGGTTTCACATCTCCAACCTCAAACCAATGCCTCAATAAAGTCATCTCAACACTCGAGTGATAAATATTGTTGTATGTAAACTTAACTAATCAACAAAACGATTCTCAACAACCACCAAAGTTGATCGTACACACCTCTGCCACTTGTTATCAAGGATCTAGACACAATCATCAGGACTAATCCTTTCTTACATAAGCATGATAACATTCTAAATCAATACTCGCTATAATTAGAAGTGAACCTGAATCAACCAACACACACTCATAATACCCAAACAATCATAGTTCTTAACAATATCTCCATCACACAACATAAATTCCCATGAGCTTAAGTTATAACAAATTTGATCTTTAGAAATCAGATACTCATCGAGGGATATGTCCAAGCATACAACCCCTCCAACAATACTATCAAAATGCTAGATTTAGTAATTGTAGATTACCTCTTAAGAATAGTAGAATTTGACCCAAAGATCCCCACATTCAACCACACATAAACGATACATGACCTTGACGACTAGAGGAATATTAAGATTACCGGACAACCACAATTACACATGGTAGCTCTTCTATAAATTCTCATAAGCAAGGTGGTACATGTAGAATCACTAAAATACTTTAACAATTCCAAGACAACACCAATTATGTCATTCGAAATAACCAAATCTTCCCACTCAACCAAGAGAACATCGCAAGATTTGGTACCCCTGATCCACCACTAGGGATCCACCCACAAAAGCGAAAACACACGAGAGCATAGCTAGTGAATCATACTCACAATACTAACAGCCATCATAAACACTCCGACCATTTACCTTATTATAAACCAACAATTTCAAATTAAACCTTTCTTAGGTACTTTAACAATCAATAGTAGTAAACTTACGACTCAACCCAGGTGTAAGTCTTTTCAAATGCTCAATACTAGATACAATTGATCATTTCTCACCTTGCCAATTCATACCTTGACAGAATACATCACCACGAATGTAGACTCACAATGAAAAATCTGAATTGTAATTTCCACCATATAACACAATCCGTTTCTCTATCAACATTAGTTTGTACCTTGAATATTTTTATGAATTCATGGATCTCTGTTTATCATTGATCGCATCTCCATCGATCTTACAATATATTTCGCCAACAATTCAATCACACTCATTACTAAACTCAAGACAAGAACCAAGCACTTATCATCACACTCGAGCTAATGTATGTACACTCCTTTCTCAAGTCCTTTCCAATTAGTTTTTAACCCATCTGATGGACCCATGACACTATTACCATAGCCACAACAAAACAATGAAATCACGCGTCTCTGAACCCAATTATATACCCCTCTGAAGATAAGATATATCTTCAACTTTTGTAATCAATTAAAACATTCTTGCTCTCGCCTCTCTCTAAAGGTTGTACTACATCCCATTATTTTTGTTCATTATGACTCTAGCTCTTTAATTTCTATTTGAATAGTGTCGCACCATCTCTTAAAACTTTCCATACAACCACGTTACTTACTAAATATTGGAAAACCACAACCTTAGATACTCACAAGTCGTAATTACTATACAAGAATTCGCTTAACCAACACTCTTATTGTATAGTTGCATCCCATCAAAATCCATCGCGAACTCTTATTACCATTACGCTCAGTCAGCCTTTACTATCACTATGAAGCCAATATTTCATCAACATGACACCTCGAACTCAGGTATACTCATCAAATTCAGAGGACTAACCCAATTTATATGCACTTTCTTACTAAAATACTTCAATTTCCTTCACCCAAGTATACTCAATGGGACTTTCTTTATCCATAAGCTTGTCATTCCGGTATCAATCCACTCCCTTATGGACTAAGATAAAATCATCAATTCCCATACTACCCTCCTTCTTCTTAACAAACAAGACAGGATCACCCATAGGAAAACACTAGGATGGATGAAACCTTTATCAAGAAACCCTGTGATTTGAGCTTTAAGCTCTCTAAATTCTGACACCATCGTAATAGACTCAATAGAGGGGGATTCGACCTCAACATCCCGAACATGAACAAAATTAGCCAAACAACCCTGCCCTACCAGTTTCCTAGCTCGAATGGAGGATATGATCTTAGCTAGCTTAGGCTTGTACACCCCTTCCCACTATAATCTTTCCCTACTGGGGATCTCTAGAGTTACTGACTTAGTATTACAATTAAGCCCAGTATAATAGGGGACAACCAAGTCATACCTAAGAGTATATCAAGTCAGTCATATCCAGCATAGCAAAATCAACCCAAGTCTGAAAATCCCTAAACACAACATGACAAACACGATATACAAGGGTGACTATGACTCGATATACAATGGTGACTATGACTGACTCTTCAACTGGGGTAGAACATGGATGGGGGCATCAAGTATGTCACAAACCACATCAAATCCCAAGGCAATTGAACTAACACGTACGAATAAGTATAACCCAGATCACACAAAACAATAGTCATTTGGGCACAAACAAGAGTAGCACTAGTGACCATTACATCACACACCTCAAACTCGGTCTTTCCCGGAAAAACATATAACTGAGCCATGTTGTCTTGATGGGCAACCTCATCGCCTGGCTACACTACTCCTCTACATGCTTTACCATTTCCCCAGCCTCCACGGCCTCGCTGATTTCTTCCTCATATGCCCAGGTTCTCCACAATTTTAACATACCTTATAACTTATATTCGATTGTTGAACACTGAATTAGATCGCGGGGGTTAGTTCGGGTACGATTTAGGGTCCATAATTGTGACTAGGGGAAAACAGGGGAGACATGTTGAGGTTCTGCCTCGCCTCATCCTGCTCTGGCAGAAAAATTTCTGCGTTGGTGGCCTTGCCTTGGCGGGAAGAATCCCGCCCCAACGGCCATAATGGAAACAAAACCCCTGCCAATAATTTTTCTGGGGTTCTTTTCTTTTCTAAATTCCACAAAGGTTGCCAACTTTACTTAGCAATTTTAGAGTAATCCTCATAACTAGGATAATCATTGTCTACTCCCATGATAAACAAACCAATTCATTCTTGTCAATTCAGCACCACAACCGACACATCCCCAGGATACACCCAGACACTCACACGATCCTTAGTCAAGATCTTCCTTTCACAACGAATTTCACTATACTCAAGTATTTACAACTTACATAACTTCAACGACCAGGCCAACATATTGTACATATCAAAGTTTAGACACACATTTATTGTGCACATAATCACCTCATCACATTTAAGCAATTACAACTTCACATTTGCAGTTAATTCAGGCAAACAGAAACACGCATTCAAAGTTTCCAAGATACAATTCATAGATGAGTCCAAATTAATAATTAATTATTTCTCTCAATGGATGACCATTCTTGATCATCCAGCATTCATACCACCCCTAGGGCCATATACCAATTGTAACCTTCTCAATTTCCAATTTGCTTTACTTGTGTCCCCTCAGTCGTGACCACGACGTCTAGTTCACTTCGTTGAGATACCAATTGGAATCGGGAGATACCAATTGGACTCAACTCATACCACAAGCGACAATAGTAGCTAGCGAGCCCCACAAAACTGCTAATTTCAATCCTAGAACTTGGTCGAACCCAATCCCTAATTGCCTCAATCTGTAACTGATGGTAACCAGACATTAAATCAATCTTGGAGGAAACCGATGCACCTTGCAATTGGTCAAAAAGGTCATCTATCTGAGGTCTATCAATAGCCACCTGAAGATGCCATGTAATCAACAAAGAAAGAGCAAGTGCAGTATCAGTACGCAATCACAGTGTACTGGTAGGATCACGCGGCTATCCCAATAAGTGAAACACATGAAAGTAACCACAACGTTATAAAAAGGCATATACCGAACATATACAATATTAGTCATCTTTTATAGGATCAATGTAGCATCACACCTTCTCAATAATACACATTGGTTATCAATTTAGAGCAACATACAATCTTATAATATCAATCATCAATAGATATGAACGTAATCATCACAAGTAGATACACAACACAATTCAATGATCCTCTCACGGAACCCAATTCAATGGTCCTCTCATTGAACCCAAACCCAAACTGTTAGCATACCGATTCGTGGTACCCGATCCAAGTTAGTATGTCGAAACGTGGCAGCCGATCCCATGTTTATAAAGAAACGTGGCAACCGATCCCATATTTATGCTGGAATATGGAAATCGATCCCATGTTCATGCCGAAACGTGGCAACCGATCCCATAGTTATGCCGGAACGTGGCAACCGATCCATTTAACAAACCACAATTACAAACACAATGTATATTCTCACAATCATACAACAAGAGGTGATTCATGACATACAGTTATTCAATTATCCTCATTTACGATTAGGGTGATCAATAATGCAACATTCTCATACATACATGCATTATAATGAAGCAATTACAAACATATATCACACAAACATGAAATCACAATCATCACCTACCTTGAATCCAAGCTTGAATCCCCTAAGGCACTTGAATCTTCCCTTTCAGCATTCTCCCCGCTTGTTCGTGGTCTAAAAACAATAATTTATACGCAAGGATCAACAATCAAAGGTCTAATTATCGGGATTATAACAAACTCAATAACCCTAGACCAAACCCTTGGTCCCCATACCCAGATTAGGGCTTTTTCCACCATAATTTTCAGATCAAACCTTCCCCCATGAATATTCACCCATTCTATTACGTTCTACGAATTGAAAAACAGATTCGGGGAGTGAAAAGCTTACCTTTAGCCTCAAGAATGGTGAAAAATGAGTAGGAGTCGCCTGGGGTTCGTTCCTTAGCTCTAAAAAAATCAAAAAGTGCCAAATCAGGTCGATTAAGGGTTTATTTACGACTTTAAGTCACATCGAACCCGCCATAGCGGCCCTCACCCCGCTGCAGCGTCCCCGCCAGAGCGACACCAATCCCGTTAAAGCGTCTTGCACGGAACCAGTGAGCTATTTAAAGAATTCCAAGACCGCCATTTCACAACACACCTCTAACCAACGATGATAAAAAAATACCCTTTACGCTAAGATCGATTCCGGGAGTTCTATTCGCCCGAATTCAATTCCGTAAAGTCGTACAGATTCCTTAATAGGTTGGCTATCTATTCATGTAATCAAAATCCTTTTTAAATCACCCGATTGTTACATATTTACCTACAACTTAAAGACTCTGTTTTCGTCCAAATCTGGACTAGGCTAGGAAATCCCAAGCTACTACCAAAAAGTTTTCTGACCCCAATTCTTTCCCCATTGGCTTTTCCCTAACGAAGAAATCAGGTCGTTACATATAACTAACACCCTACTGCATCTTCTAGCGTTATAATATTGGTGAACTAAATAGACTAAACACTAAAATATATTTGAACAAAAAAAAAAAGTAAAAAACTTTTTGATAGGGTGTAATGTATGAAAATAAAGTTTGGTGCAAATTATAAAAGATAAAAATGGCTAAACTATTTTTCCCTGTACTAAATGGAGAAAAAGGGTGTGCTGAATTCTTTCTTTTCTTAGTAATATACGTATAAATGCAAGGGTATTTTGGTAATCCCACTTTTAATTTTGAGGCTTCCTACTTTTAATAATACTAGTTCTGGGAACGTGTGTTGCACATTTATTTTTTTATTGTCATACAAATTTATATAGGCCTAATCTAACGTTGATAATTATCAATTACATTATTCTTTTGTGTTTGTTGTTCTATGCAAATATAACAATGTCAATTAATTCTTTCATTTAATTTTGGTTATTAGTGTGCAAAATAAAAAATGTTGAAAAACATAAAACTAATTAAGATAATATAGCATATAGTATGTGATGTAGTGATGAAGTCTTGATCTAAATTTAAGAAATGGACGTAAACATATCTAACAAAATTGATAAAGACATAAAGAATAAATATATATTTACCATGTTAATGAGGGAAAAATGACCAATAAATTGATTTTACATAAATTTATAAGAATTATAAGATGATGAAATACAAAAGTGAAGTGGACTAATATTTTCTGTTCACTTTATACAAGAGATCATCACCAAAAATTCATTAAAAGACGAAAATAATTGCAACCCATAAAACTTATCATAAAATACAAAACCAGTAAATAAAGTGCAAATATATATACAACAAAAAGAAGGATCTTTTGAACAAGTAACTAAGGAACATTAGTTAAAAAAAAGATACAAATAATGATACAACCCACCTTGAAAGCAGTTTCATCATATAAATAAAAAAATAATTAGAAATATTTATACATAAATTATGTAATTGCTTGCAACCTGTTCCTGATACTCAAATAAAAGTATTATCAAAATCAAAAGAAGGAGCATAATGTTTTTGCCTCCAACATTCCCACGATGAAGCAATATATTTTTTAAAATCAAAACACAATATTATTTTGTAACTGAACCGCAAAAGTAGAATATGAATGATGAATGCATGACTATGAAAAGCTTGTAGAAGCTGTGAATATAGAACTGATAATATAATTTTTACTTTGAGTTGATAGATCATTTGACTATGTGATTGAATAGTACAAATTTTCCTGTCCAAATTTATAGAATCATATAACGAATATGAAAAGGTCATGATATTACTTCCATGGAAGATGAGACGAATTAAACAATTTAATTGAACTAATTATAGGTAAGAACTAAGAAATTGAAACTTTCAATAAATGTGGGAATATGGAACAACTTTCTACAATCAGATTCAATGTATATTGTTTAGAAGTCTATTAATTTAATTTTAAAAGTTAAAGAAAAACATATTTTTATTTCCAACTTTTGATGAGTATGATTAATTAAT
>JAJONZ010014614.1:0-43430 GCA_029582445.1 Solanum paucissectum | reverse complement strand
CACTTGCTTAACTTTAAAACTTGAGATACAACCCTTGAACACTTAAAATATGACATACCACATCATTTTTAATTTATTACTCACCCTCTTTGTCTTTCCACGAATGTACGAATTAATTTAGACGTTTAGAAAAGTTGGGGTGTTACAAATATACCCGGGATGGGAACTACAATCGCGATAACAACTACAACCGGAACAACAACTATGGCAACAGGAACGATAGAGTACGGCCTTATGTTCCTCCAAAAAATTGGGAATCTGGCAATAGGGAAGCTGGGGGTAGTATGTCACAAATTGAGCATATGATGCAGAAGATGATGGAGAGGTTTGATTCGACTGATGAGAATGTGAAGGTGATGCGAAACGACCTGTCTGGAATCGGTCAAAAAGTTGATGCCCCTGCAGTATCTATCAAGAAACTTGAGCAGCAGATGAATCAGTTGTCCACTACTGTCAACCCACGTCAGCTTGGCACACTTCCTAGGAACACCATCCAGAATCCAAAGAATGATGGGCATTGTATAACAGTCACTACTCAAGGGGGTAAGCGGACTATTGATCCACCTATGCCATCTGAGGTTGAAATTGTGGTTGAGAAAGATGATGGTGAGATTGAGGTTATTGGAGAGTCCAAGAATGCTACAGAGAAGGAAGCAGAGATAACCCAAAAAGTTATTCCCAAGCCTAGTCCTCCACCTCCATTCCCACAAAGGTTGGTGAAGAAGAATGAATAAGGGAAATACCGCAGGTTTATTACTATGTTGAAACAACTTTCCATCAATGTTCCGTTGATAGAAGCTTTGGAGCAAATGCCTGGGTATGCAAAATTCATGAAAGATTTGGTGACTAAGAAGAGGCCGTGATTTTTGAAGATGATGATAGGTTGCAACATTATAGTGCTATTGCTACTAGGTCACTTGTGAAGAAGAAAGAGGATCCTGGTGCTTTCACGATTCCTTGTACCATTGGGTTATTACATTGTGCGAAGGCATTGTGTGATTTGGGTGCTAGTATTAATCTGATGCCACTGTTTATTTACAAGAAGTTGGGTTTAGGTGCTCCTAAACGGACTGCGATGCGATTACTCATGACTGACAGAACTATGAAGAGGCCCATTGGTGTTCTCCAAGATGTACTGTGAAAGTGGAGTCTTTTATTTTTTCGGCGGATTTTGTGATACTTGACTGTGAGGTTGATTTTGAGGTTCCCATCATCCTAGGGAGACCATTCCTTACTACTGGGCGCGCCTTCATCCATATAGATAAAGGGCAGATAAAGTTCCAATTGAATAGTGAAGAGGTAACTTTTAATAACTGTAGGTCCATGAAGCAGGAAAGTGATCTCAAGTCAGTGTCAGTGGTGACTCATATTGTGGAGCGAGGCTCTGAGGTGTCTATTGAAGAACGGTTGGGTGTTGATGCACTTGCAGCGGTAATGATGAATTTTGAGGGTCATGGTATTGAAGACTATGATGAGTTAGTTGCCGCACTTGATAGGTTCGAATTCCATTCCAAACTGAAGAGATTGGAGTTAGATATGAATAATCGTGACTCTTCACCCGCAAAATCGTCTGTTGAAGAGGCTCCAAAATTGGAGCTTAAGGCTCTACCATCACATTTGAGGTATGTATTCTTGGGGAGAGATGGTACTTTACCAGTCATCATTATGACCAATTTGAATGAGGAACAAGTTGAGTCTTTGGTTTCTATGTTGAAGAGGTTCAAGCGGGCTATTGGGTGGACTATTGCGATTCCTCCTGGCATTTGTTCTCATAAAATCAAACTCATGCCGGATCACAAACCTAGTATTAAGTACCAAAGGAGACTAAATCCGCCTATGCAAGAGGTAGTGAAGAAGGAAATCATCAAGTGGTTGGATGCTAGAGTCATTTATCCCATTGCAGATAGTAGTTGAGTTTGTCCAGTGCAGTGTGTGCCCAAGAAAAGTGGGATTACTGTGGTACCGAATGCGAAAAATGAGCTTGTTCCGATGCGTCCCGTGACTGGATGGAGAGTATGCATGGACTTTCAAAAATTGAATGCTTGGACAGAAAATGACCACTTCCCTATGCCATTCATAGATCAGATGTTAGACCGCCTTGCTGGTAAGGTTGGTATTGCTTTCTTGATGGTTATTCGGGCTACAATCAGATCTCCATAGCTCTGGAAGACCAAGAGAAGACCACATGCACTTGCCCTTATGGGACTTTTGCCTTCAAACAGATACCATTTGGGTTGTGTAATGCTCCAATGACCTTCCAGCGTTGCACGATTTAGATATTTTCTGATATGGTGGAGGACACTATTGAGGTATTTATGGATGATTTCTCTGTGGTAGTGACTCATTTGATGCTTGTTTGGATCATTTGGCCGAGGTACTTAAACGGTGTGAAGAGTGCAATCTTGTGCTCAATTGGGAAAAATGCCACTTTATGGTGAAAAAGGGGATCGTTCTGGGTCATCGGATTTCTGAGAAGGGTATTTAGGTTGATAGAGCGAAAGTTGTGGTAATAAAAAAACTTCCACCACCTATCTCTGTTAAAGGTGTTAGAAGTTTTCTTGGGCATGCAGGCTTTTATAGGAGGTTTATCAAGAATTTCTCCAAAATTGTACACCCATCATGCAAATTTCTTGAAAAGGAGTGTAGGTTTGATTTTGATGATGCTTGTCTGAGAGCATTTGGAGAGTTGAAAGAAAACCTAGTTTCCGCACCTATCATTATTTCACCGGATTGGGGGCAACCGTTTGAAGTAATGTGTGATGTGAGTAGAGTGGCACTTGGTGTGGTATTGGGACAGAGGCGAGAGAAGATTCTTCATCATATTTACTATGCCAGCAAAGCTCTAAATGTGGCTCAAAAGAACTATACAGTGACTGAACAGGAACTCCTTGCTGTGGTTTTCACATTCGAGAAATTTTGAGCCTACTTGCTTGGTACTAAAGTCATAGTGCATACTGACCATTCTGTATTGAGGTATCTGAAGGATGCAAAACCTAGGTTGATTATATGGGTATTGTTGCTGCAAGAGTTTGATTTTGAGGTGAAAGACAGAAAGGGGACATAAAATCAAGTTGCCGATCATTTGTCCATATTAGAGGAAGAGGCTATGCTCAAGCTAGGAGATGGGGCTGAAATTGATGATGTTTTTCGAGATGAACAAGTATTGGCTGCTTCTCATGATCTGATTCCTTGGTTCACAAACTTTACTAACTACTTGACAAGTGATCTGGTTCCATCGGATTTGTCTTTTCACCAAAGGAGAAAGTTTATGCATGATGTGAAGAAGTTCTTTTAGGATGAATTTATTTCGTATTTCTTCTGATGGGATTATTCATCGATGTGTGCCCGAGGTTGAGATGATGAGTATACTAGAGGCGTGTCATTCTTCGCCGGTTGGTCGACATCATAGTGGTATTCAGACTGCGCACAAGATTTTGCAGTTCGGGTATTACTAGCCTACCATCCACCGAGATGCTCATGATTTTGCCAAGTCTTGTGATCGTTGCCAAAGAGAAGGAGGAATTTCAAAGAGGCAAGAGCTTCCTATGAATCTGATATTGGTGATTAAGATGTTTGATGTATGGGGCATTGATTTTATAGGTCCATTTGTGAGTTCACATGGGGTGAAGTATATTCTTGTTGCGGTTAATTATGTGTCGAAATGGGTGGAAGCAATTGTGATTTCCAACAATGAAGGTAAAAGTGTCACCGCATTCCTGAAAAATAATATCTTCTCTATATTTGGTAAACCTAGGGTGATTATCAGCGATGGAGGTTCTCACTTCTGTAATAAGTTGTTCAAAGCGTTGCTTGAGAAATATGGAGTCCGTCACAATGTAGCCACTCCTTACCATCCACAGTCTACTAGGCAAGTTGAAGTGTCCAACAGAGAGATAAAGCAAATCCTTACAAAGACTATGAATGCAACTAGAACTGATTGGTCAAAGAGGCTTGATGATTCTCTATGGGCCTACCGCAACACATTTAAGACTCCCATAGGTATGTCCCCCTACCAACTTGTATTGGGAAGTCTTGCCCTTTGCCGGTAGAGCTAGAGCATAAGGATATGTGGGTGCTAAAGAAGTTGAATCTGGATTGGGGCGCCGCATCGAGTGAAAGAGTGAGTGACATGAATGAGATTGATGAGTTTCGCCTAAAAGCTTATGAAAGTTCAGCCTTGTACAAGTAGAAGATGAAGAAGTATCATGATCAATAGATTAAAAAGCGTGAATTTGTTGTGGGTGATCTGATGCTTCTATTCAACTCAAGGCTGCGCTTGTTTCCGGGCAAGCTCAAGTCCAAGTGGACCGGGACATTCATAGTCACTCAAGTGTTCCCACATGGAGCGATCGAGCTCGAGAACAAGGAGGGAACAAGGTTCAAGGTGAACGGGCAAAGGATCAAAGTCTACATGGGGAAAGAAGAGAGTGTGCAAGAAGTGGTTGAGGCCTATTACCTTGATGAAGTCTGAGTAATCAAGGGGCCTGCGTTGTGCTGCGACGTTAAATCAAGAGCTACTTGGAAGGCAACCCAAGATGTACGATTTAGCCAACAATAGGTTTTTCTTTTCGATTTAGGAGTTTTCTTTATTTATTTGAATTTCTGTAATCCGTTAGATAGGTGTTTTATTTTTGCATTAGTGTTGGCTAGATATAGCATAGGGTCTGTGTCTAAAAAGTGTCCAGAAAATGTAAAAAGAAAGGCTTAACGGTTGCTACATGTGTAGGGACGAACAACTGAATCTGCAGAAAACAGATTGTGCAGAGGTCTACGGACCCCATAGATGGTCCGTGGATTCATCCACGAACCGTGAATGGTGTCCGTAGCCCCCAGGTAAGTCCTCCAAATTTCTAAGTGTAAGAGTCACCTACGGACCAGACCTACGGTCCGTAGGTCCATCCACGGCCCGTAGACGGGGTTTCGTGGGTCCAAATTAGGGTTTCTAGAGACCCGACCCAGACCCCCTTTAACTAAAACTCTTCATTTTAAAATACACTCCCCATTACCCAAATTCCTCCTAACCGTTTCTAACCCCTCCAAATCCCAAAACTCCATCTTTAACTCCCCAAATCACTCTCATCTCCCATACATATCCTCACATTCCCATAATTCTCTTCCTCTCTCCAAAATATCACCGCATTTCCTCTTCACAAAGAGTTCTTGGTCTGGGTTCGGTGTCAAAGGCTTGTGAAAGGGTCTAAGGAGTCTATTGCATCACACAATCACCCACTTCCATTACTTGTAAGGTAAACGCCTTCACCTAAACTCTGAATTTCGTTGTTCATTGTTGTTTTATGAAGTCACAAAGTGGATCTTGACTTGGGTGGTAAAATGTTTTGTGTAAACAATGATTGGAATGCTAAAAACACCCTTGGGATGATAAAATGTGATTGTGTTGTCTTTTTAATCGGATAACTCTTTGAATATAGTCTAAATGGAAGTTTCAACTTAGGATTCCTAGTTTGGTTTGTTAAAATGAATATATTGTGAGTAATCGGAACCCTACGGATGACAAACTACTATATATTGTGTTGAAATGCATGATTAGACTTAGGTTGATGGTTTAATTTGTTGAAAAAATTGGTTACAAAATGAGGCATGTCTGATACCTGTCATAAACCTGACTCACGAGACCCCGACCACTGACCGTAGGTCAACCTACGGACCGTAGGTTAGGTCCGTGGGTCTGTTCCACAAAAAAAAAATCACCAAGTGTCGAACAACAGACGTGGACTACGGTCCGTCGTTCCATCAACGTACCGTTCTGCACATCCGTGGTTCACATCAGAGACCCAACCTTTGGGCAATCTAACCTATGGACCGTAGGTCCAACCATGGACTGTAGGTACCTACTGTGGGTCAGCAGTTCAGCTACTGCCCATAATTTTTTTGGTTTTGTTTCGTTCCTTGTTCTAATTTTTTTTGAGTGTGTATTGGTTTGTTTTGATACTAACAAAGTCTCCATAGGTACCATGGAGCCCAAGAAAGCTTTGGTGTACGCCACAAAGGGCAAGTTGAAATATGTGGCCCCAACCCTTCGGCTGATCGATGAGGATACGGATGCAGAAAGTGACCCTGCATATGTCCAACCTACTACCATGACATCCCCCACCGCACCACACATTATACAGAACCAAACTCGGTTGGTGATTTCCGATGTAGTCACTATCTCCTAGTCTGATGAGGAGGATACACCGATCGGTTCACCGGCTGGTTCTTAGTCTACTTCTGGTTCCGGCTCTGGCTCCAGCTCCACATCCGGCACCAGTTCTAATGGCGCCAATGCCTCATTCTCTGAGGCTAATAATGCAGATGACATTCCAGTGCCTTCGAGTACCGATCCTGCACCAGTTCCTAGGGAATCCAACAGATGGTGCGTGAGTGGACAGTGGCAGATATACAGAGATGCACACATGCATACAGAGAAGGAGAGGATGGCTCGGTTGGTTGCTGAGGAGCGCCAAGTACTCACATGCAGCCTTCATACTATTCCTGACATCCATGATCTATTTCAGAGGCACATGTGCGAGTGGATGGTCTGTAGCCCTTCTTCAGCGATGAGATCGTCAGAGAGTTCTATGTTTCCTATGCAGCCACCCTCCGATGTTCCATTGACAGACGGGCCAAGCCCACCGCCTAGCCTCCACTCAAGGCTACATTAGTGCGGGGGTTTTCAGTGGATATTTTTGAGACCACTATCCAGAAGTTTCTCTATGGTCTGGGCCACACTCTTGCAATCGACACGACCGAGTTTGATTATCGTTGGGACACCATTAGGAGCGGGGCATTTTAGAGGAATGCCGAACAGAGGGACACTCTATTTCCCTAGTTAGCCCATCACCTTGCTACAAACGGAGAGTGCGCCGAGTGGGTCAGGACCCTGAGCTTGGGTACAAAGAAGGCTACCCTGACATTTGTGCCTAATTTTTTGTGGTTGTTGGTATGGAACCGACTGTCTCCCACTCAGGCTGATAATGTACTCACTTAGGATGGCGCAGTCATGGTTGCAGCCTTAGTTGTAGGGTTGGAGATGGATTTTGCCCGCATGCTGATTGCGGAGATACACAAGAGGGCCTTCAAGTCCACCACCACTTTACCCTTCCCATGCCTCATTTTTCAGCTATGCAGGGATGCTGGAGTACCAGTTTGGCATTTCAAAAAGCTGATTCAGGTGACCAAGACCCTAGATATCAACCAGATTTGAGATGAGGCCAATGTGGCTGCACCGCGCAGAGAGTCGCAGGTTGAGGTGCCACCACTGGGAGCAGACTTAGTTGCAGAAGTGGAGCAGATGCAGGGTGAGGAGCCTGCCCTTCCAACAACTACTGAGTATGCTCCGGCTTCCCATCCTCTGACTGCCAGTCAGGCCCCTAGCTCCTTCATAGACAACCCCTCCTCCGGGTCTGCTATAGTGCCTCTAGCCCGTGTTCAGTAGCTGGAGGCCCAGATGGCCATACTACTTCAACATGTGAGGCCGTTGATGCAATGTGCGATTGAGGAGTCCACAACTAGGATTGAGAAGCAGATAGAGCATGTGATGGACCGTAAGGTTCAGGCCAATCACCAGCGCCTTGATGTATTTGAGTTGCGTGTCTTAGAGCGACCAGTCCCAACCATTGATGTTTCTACTTTTCGGATAGAGTTTGCGAGTCTCCGGGATGATCTTGATGCCTTAATTGCTCCACCAAAGGCCGATCCTGAGTGTGTCCCCACCGCACCGGTTGATGATACGGTGTTGGATGTTTTATTCGAAGATGAGAAGCAACCGCCTACTTCTTCCCATCATGTTGGGAAGCGCTCCTGCTCTAATCGTGCTTTTGATAATACTGAGGTTGGGCGAGTTAGCAAGAGGAAGCGCCAAGAGGCTGAGGCGACTCGGAGGGCATCCATCATTGATAAGGAGTTGAGGTAGCAGAGGGTTAGGGAGATTGGTGTTGGTACATCTAGCAGTGTGAGCTCTACTGATAGTGTGGCGGGAGTTGATGTTAGCACTACTGACGGTGCTAAGACGGTTGATGCGGGCACTACTGAGGGTGAACCGATTGTTGATCGAGCGGGCTTTGGGAAACCGGACCAACCCGCTTATTGATAGGTCATCGGTGCTATGCGCCACATGTTTGCTTCACCCAAATCTTTATTCTTTACTTTTTTTGCATTGGGGACAATTGCACTATATTTTGTTGGGGGTGGGGTAAATGGATTGTGAGTGATAGGGTGAAGTCTGAGTAACCCAAATCATAATTCTCTCTTGAAGTTTTCTTGCTTGTGTTCTTTTCCCCCAAAGAGATTGTTTTAATTTCTGTTGAATCGGCATGGTTAGGAATGTATGTGTACGAGTAAGTAGAAAAATGAAAGCATGATGGCATGAGAAAAATGATCCCTGTCCAAAAATGTTGAATTGTGCTAGATCGATAGTCTTGATGAGTTGAATTTGTTGGATCTCATACGTGACATGATAAAAACCAATTTAAACTCATGACTTAAGCTAAAACTTGAACGGGGTAATCTGATAATGAAACAATGTGCCAAGAGTGTGTGAGGAAAGATGAATGTTCAAACAGTTGTGCCAATCTAGAACTTGCCCCCATTGGTCCTGCTAAGATGATCTAGGCTAGAAGTTGGGAAGTGATCATAGGCCCTTGTTCAAATTAGTCCACATAAGCCTAAAAGGATCCAATCAGTTGAAATCAATGTTCCCTTTGATCCAAATATTTGAGCCTAAAATAGACCATTTATTTTGATTCACCTGACTCACCTTCCCTAAATCTATTGTTTTAGCCCCGGTCCCTCCTTGGACATGTGCACCTTAACTTAGGCCAAAAGCTTAAGTTGAGGGTGGCTAATGCAAAAAGTGACCTCAATCTTGGCCCTGGTCTGACATCGGATATTGTGCACCTCAACTAATGGAAAATCCATAAGTTGAGGGTGGCTATGAAAGAGAGAACCGAAAGAAAAAGGGTATGAGAAGAGTTTGTGTTGAAAAGAGAAAAAGAAAAGATAGAAGAGGATGTGACTTTGTGCCATAGAAGTAAAAAGATGATAAATAAAAGTGCTGAAAAATAAAGAAAAATAAAGTGAAAGAAAAAGAAGAAAGTGAAAAATAAGAGCCACAAAGTCAAAAGTCACATCCATGGTGAAAAGAGTCGAGGGAAATAAAGTAAAAAGGAAGGATGTCAAAAATAGGTCAAAAAGAGGTAAAAAGCCAATGTAATGTCAAGTAGGGTATAAAAAGTCACTAAAAAGTACCGAAATGTACCACACCTGACCATGAGCCTACGTTACAAGCAAAGAAAGTCATATAGTGATCCTAGCAACTAGTTTGGAGAGTCTAAGCAGTGAAAATAAGGGCAAGCCTATGATATTGAGAACTAACTGTACTTGAAGTCACTTCTGAGCGTGAGTGTTGAATGAATCATAAAACTCAAAATTATTATCTTCTGTGTGAAAAGTATTTCGTTTGAAGTGAGGGCACTAGTTACATTGTCGGAGAGTTGGTACCTTGGTGATTGTGAAAAATTGTATGTTGTGTGTCAATTGGTCGATCTTTGTAATATCTTGATCCGCATGAGTTAGCTTGTTGAGTCTAAGAGAAAAGATTTGCACTAGAAAAGGGAGTTGGGATAGAAATCCACGTGATTGCTTGAGTTTGAATGTTTGCTTCTACATAAGTGTCGTTTAAAGTCTTAGTGCGTCGTTTGAGGACAAACAATGAATTTAAATTGAGGGTGTTTATATACCATGAGTTTACGGTATTTTTAATACATTTCACTTAAGAGTTGTGTGTGTCTAGGGCCATTTTGTATTAGAACTAATGTTTATTGTGCTATATTTGCAGGAAATAGACTTGGACGAGGTTGAGAGAGAGACAACTGAGATTCTGCAGAAGTGGCCACCCACGGAAGTGACCTACAGACCATAGGTCCAGTCACGGTCCATCGTTAGGTAGGCGTGAAATGATCCTCAGGAAAATCTGACCAAGTGTGGAACTACGGAAGAGAGTGATGGACCGTAGGTCGACCCACGGGCCATCCTGCAAAACTGTCGATTAATTCAAAGATTTTGAATTCTAGTACATGAGGAAAAATTCTAAGTGTGAAGCCATGAAAGGGACCCACGCAGGTCAGTCGTTTGTATCTAGAAGATTGAAAGTTCCAGCTTCTAAGAAAATGCCCAAGTCTTAAGCCACGGAAGGGACCTATGGACCGTAGATCAGTCCACGGTTTGTACGTCAGTCTTATAGATCGAAGCCACATCCAGAAAAGTTTATTTCCCTATTTCGTTTCATTTTTCTTTAGGACAAGTTTTTCTATAAATAGGGTATGTAAACCTCATTTTTGGGGGGTTAGACACCATAGTATTATTTTTGTTCTTGGTATTTCCTTGGGAACTAACTTTCAAACTTTGGCAATTTGATTTCCTAATTTCGGTTTATAAGATTTTTGCTTTGAATTTTGATTGGAGATTGTGGGTTTCTTCTACTCAATACGTAATTCTACAATTATGAATTGTGTTCTTACAATCATGAGTAACTTAAACCACAACTAGGGTTGTGGGAACCATGAGCAATTAACAATGTATAAATAATAACTAGGTAATTCTTGAATAGTGTTGATGCATGCATTGATAATTCTTTCGCTTAAAAGTCATTTTAACGAGTGCACGCGTTAGAACTCGCCTTGTTGCTACCTGTCGGACCAAGGAGGTAGTTAATAAGAAAAGAATTATCAATAGAGATTTAGTGTGATACTATCTAATAGTCTACTGCCAATTGGTGCGAGGGTGAAAACTAAGCCATACATTGATGTGATGTCTAATCTGAGGTAAATGTAAGGGTTAGTAAATTTTACACACGTAGCCGAACCAAGGTGCGGGGTGAAATTCCCTATTTGGTGGACCAAGCACTTAGGCATACATAACTTACCACTTTGCATGTGATACACTAGGAAAGGATTATTATTATTAGGATTACCGCGTTAAGAGCTTATGGGTAACACATACACCCTAGTTTCTCTCTCTCATTGATAGCAACAAAGTTCGAATCTTGCTCACTTGTTACTTAATAATCAATCAGTTATTTGTTTCACACCCCCCCTTTACTTACTTGTTTCAGAAATAACTTGACTAAACGGATATAATAATAATTAAGTTTAAGTCTAAACCTTATTCCTCGTGGGATCGACCCCAACCTACAAGTTGGGTTCTTTATTTGACAACGATCACTTATACTTCTTTAAGGAGGTGTAATTTGAGCGTATCAACCTTTACTCACCCATGCCATGCTGCTATGGATGGGGAACCTAGCCCATTCTACTGATATGCGTGCCTTTAGGCTAGAGGTCACAGTTCTCGAGCTGATTGAGAAAGCTGTCACTAATGCATTGACACCTCTTAGAGTTTCCATTAATGCCCTCATGATGAGGATATATGTGTGTGAGAGAGGTCAGAAAGCTATTCATGAGGTGACGACCTTAAAGGCCGCGATTGTGGAGTTGAGGAAAGATGTGGACCAGCTGAAGTCCACTGATATGTCACTGATTTTTGGGACTATGGAGATCCCTGATGACCCGAGTTCAAGTGTTCCAGCTCATTTTGATGTGCCTTCGGCTACCACCAGAGATGAGGTTAGAGTTGATGATGCGGCTGCAGAGTCTGAGGCTGAGACTGATGAGGAGCAACTTGGTGTTCAAGAGGAGACTATGTTTGATGGCTTGACTGATTTGGAAGAGGCTATGGTACATTCTTTTGTTCAGGCCTCTTTGAGAGATACTATTATGGCATGCTCCAGTGCAGCTACAACTGATGAGATGCAGGGCACTGATACCCCGACAGATGGAGCGACTGAGATGTAGACTTCACTCAGGCTTAGCCCGGCAGGATGATTTTTCCCTCCCTCTCTGTTATTTTGTGATAATTTATGGTTGTTTTAGTTGCATTTGAGGACAACTGGTTCTTTTTGTTGGGTTGGTGAGGTATTTCCATACCTACCTTTTGTGATTTTGACTTGTTTGTGAATATTGGGCTTATTTTGTTGATATATATATATATGTTTCGATCTTGATCTTGTGGATGTTTTAGCTTGTGGCCCAGTGTTCTGAATGAAAATGGTTTTGAACCAAATTTTAAAATTTTACCACCTATTTTGTGTGTGATTGTAGCTATTTTTTTGAACATTTGAGTATTGGTTGTGATCAATATCGATGACTTAAATAGTGCTTTTAATTGAATGAAATGAATGTACGGCTACGATGAGGCAAACAAAGTTGCATAGGTAATATGTGAACTTTTAGCATCTCGTTGTGACTAGCCGGTTGTCGAATGAGTCTCTTGTGATGAACATTGCACGCTAGCTTGAAGGTGTGGAGTCTTGTCCCATATTGGTACTAATGCCTTGTGTGATGAGATTACTTTGAACATTGTGTGTGATGACACCTAGAATTTGCCCCGTTGGTCCGGTTGATTGAGTAATGCCAGCGCTTGAAGTGATCTTAGGCAACAGTTTTGAAGAGTGAAAATAATTTGACAATATACCTCATTTGTGTCCAACCTTGTGAGATGTGTGAACCTTGCTTGGAAACTTTTGAGCCTTACTCTTTTCTTGTAAGAAACTTAAACAATTGTGACCTATCTTTATCCATTCACCCATAACTTTCATGAAGTATAGTTTGTTTGAATATCCAACTTAAGCCAAAAGCCTAATTTGGAGGTGTGATGAAAAAAGAAGGAGAGTCAAAAAGTGTGAGAAATCCCCCTTTGAGTAATGGTTTGGAAAAATATGGAACCCTACATGTAAAAAAAAGAGAAAAGAAAATTAAAAATAAAAAAGAAAAGAAAATGAATGAGAAAAGTGTGAAATAAAGTAGTGGAAATTGCAAAAGAAATGGGGTATCCAGTGTTTCATATGAAGTTGAATAATAGGGTGGATTTTGAGCATGTTTGAAGTGTTAAAGAAAAGAAGGAAAGTGATGTTCATACCATACTTCATGAAGGTAGAAACCACTAAGCCTAACTGACAAAACCCTTGACACTCAACCCAGTTACAAGCCTGAAAAGACCTTTGTGATCTTGAGTGAGCTGAAACGAATGTTAATTGGAAAATAAAGGCAAACCTATGAGTGAAGTCATGCATTTGTTCATCTTTGTGAGTATGAGAGTTGTATGTGATTATGGAACTTTAAATTGTTGAAGAATTTTGCGTGAATATGGAATCATCTTTGTTGTGAGGGCATTTGAGTACCTTTGTTGAGCTTGAACTTGCATTTGAAGCAAGTATTGTGAACTTGAGCATCTTTGATAATGGTGAGTCACAATTTGAATCTTTGAGTGCACAATTGATCATTGTATGAGTAGTTTGAACCTTGTTTTGTGCATTCATGGTTGAGTCTTATGCAACACTATTTGTAGACATCCTTATTGAACTGTTGATCTTGAGTTTTACTTGAGGACAAACAAAAGTTTAAGTTGGGGGTGTTGATGAGTCCGAGATTTGGACTCATTTAGGTCTTTGTTTGATAGTTTGTGTCCTCAAACACCTAATTTATGCTATAAACTAATGTTAAAGCCTTGATTTTCAGGTATGTAGATTAATGAGCAAAGTAAGGACACTAACAGGAAAAAAAACAAAACAAGTTGAAGAAGTGGAGAAAGGCGAGCCTGGTGATCACTGAGACCACTCGGCGACTCGCCAAGTGGCTCTTAGTCCGCCTAAAGTTCCAGTGTACTAGCCCTGAGGGAAGAAACTAAGTCGACGACAGGAAAGGGGCAGTATGTTAATCGCCGATCAGTTTCGCAATGACAAGAATGATAGCCCACAGTTACAGGACTTGAGGATGCTGAGAGCCAATGCAAAAAGGTGATAGAAGAGTGCAAAGGGCGGTTCGCCGAACCACTCGGCCAAACCCGACTTACCTCGCCAAATGGCTCTTCATGGCTAATTTTTGGCGACTATAAATTAGATTTTGAACTGTTAATTTAGGGGCTTGCTACCATTTAGAATAGTTTTCTTTTGAAGTTTGATAGTTCTGTAGTAGACTTGAAGGCGTTTTGAGACTCAATTTGGAGATTTTACAAGTGGGTTACTAATTTTCTTTAATTTGGAGCATTATATTGTACGTGAATACTCTTACCTAGTTGATGGATAATCGATTTGGTAATTGTTTTTATCTTTTTATGATGTTTGGATAAAACTCCAATTCTTAGGGTGTGATCATGTGATTATGGGTTGAATTAGCTTATGAGTATTGTTAATTACTAGTTTAAATGTTATATTGAAGTGGGTTTAATCACTAGCTGTTGTTTAATTTATTAATTGTAGTTGCGAATGCAGTTCTAATTTTGTGTTCTTAGCTTGCTCGAGAGAGAAGTTTTGGGACCAAGGCTTGTGATTAATGGTTTGTAGGTACTGGGTTGATATGGGTTCAGCTCGAGAGAGTAAATCTTAAACTCAATCCTACCCATCTAGCTTGAGAGAGTGGATGAATTAAGGTGTGGGCTGTTCTTAATTGCTATGCTTGTTGATGTTCAAAGAAATTGCTTGAAGCGGGATAGTTGTTTGAGAGAAAGCTATTTCACTCATAGTCTAGCCTACCCACTGATATTTAGCTATGTGTTAGTAATTACAATTACCCATAGTGTGAAATTTACCTATAATCGATCACATCCCGAGAATTCCTCTCCATATTGTTATTTTATCGTTGTTTGACTGCGTTGTAGTTGATAATTGCAAACCAAAACCCCCCATTTGACATTTGTTGTCACCCTTTTGACTTGTTTACTTGTATATTTCGATAATTTCTATTCCTATAACTATTTAGATCACATTTGTACTTCATAACTGAACTTTGAACACGTACTGCTCCCTATGGGTTCGACCTCAACTCTTCGTTGGGTTTTATACTGCTTAACGATCGTTTACACCAAGAATTAGATGAGGTGTGCTTGAAACGTCAAATCACAATACCACTCCCCGGCAGCAGCGCCCTTTTGATTAACGTTTCAAGCACACCTCATCCAATTCTAGGTGTGAACGATCGTTAACTAGTATAAAACCCAACAATGAGTTAGGGTCGAACCCACAGGGAGTGGTACGTGTTCAAATTCAAGTATGAAGTACAAATGTGATCTAATTAGTTATAGAAATAAAAATTATCGAAAAAGACATGTGAACAAGTCTAAGGGGATGACAACGAATGTTAGATGGAGGGGTTTCGGTTTGCAATTTTCAGCTACAACACAAACAAAACAAGAGAAAATAACAATATAGGGAGGAATTCTCGGGATGTGATCGATTATAGACAAATTTCACTATATGGGTAATTGAAACTACTAATAAATAGCTACATATAAGTGGGTAAGCTAGACTATGAGTGAAATATTTTTCTCTCGAACAACTCTCACGTTTCAAGTGATTTTTTTCGAACATCAACAAGCTTAGCAAATACGAACAACCCACAACCTTAATACATCCTCTCTCTCTCTCTCTCTCGAAAGATGGGTAGGATTGAGTTTTGGATTCACTCTTTCGAGCTGAACCCATATCAACCCAATATCTACAAACCATTAATCAAAAGCTTTGGTTCCAAAACCTCTCTCTCAAGCAAGCTAAGAACTCAAAATTAGAATTGCATTTGTAACTACAATTCATAGATTAAAACACAGGTAATGATTAAACCCACTTCAATATAGCATTTAAATCTGTAATTAACAATACCCATAAGCTAATTTAGCCCATAATTACATAATCACACCCCAAGAATTGGTATTTTAGCTACACATCATAAAAAATAAGAATAATTACCAACTAGATTAGCCATCAGCTGGGTAATAGTCTCCAACCCTTTACAATGTTCCAAAAATGGTGGAATTCAAAAATCCAAATCCAAATTTATGTGAAAACTACTTGAAAACGTCAAAATTCTCCAAGAACAATGTTTTTTTATTTCTGGGTAAGAGTTTCTCAACGTTTTTCTCAATACCTTCTCTCTCCTCTAAAGATCAATTTATATTGATTCAAGAGTTATTTTTTTGGGGCAAATCGGTGGTGAAAGTCGGTCCTGGCCGACTGATCAGCGATTCGTCGATCTCCTCTGTCCATCGCCTTCCTCTTTCGAGTATTCAACTAATATGCACTGTAACTTTAGGCGGTCTAAGTCGGGATCACCGAAGGGTTCGGCGATACTGCCTTTTCTCCTTTGGATCGCCAATTTATTCGCACCTCCATTGAGAGTCCTGTAACTTTAGGCGATCAAGGTTGCCTTTGTGGAGTCATTCAACGATTCTCCGATAGCTCACTCCTGTCACCAAGTTGGTTCATCCTCAGGCCTAGCATACTGAAACTTTAGGCGAGCGAAAGAGCCACTCGGCAGTTCGCCGAGTGGTTTTGGCGATCACCAGGATCGCCTTTCTCCACACCTTTAGCTTTTTCTGCTCCTTTTTGCCTGTTAGTGTCCTTACCTTGCTCCTTAGCTCACATACCTGAAAATCAAGGGTTTAACATCAGTGTATAGCACAAATCAGGCATTTGAGGACACTAAAACTATCAAAATAAAGCCCTAAATGAGTCCAAATCTCAGACTCATCAGAGGATAAACTTTGTCCACCAAGTCTTGGATAGGTGGAATAAATCACATAGTATTTTTACCTCTGCTAGGTTTTGACCTTTAGACCTCATGGTTCTCCACCCACTTCACCTCCATTAGGCCATACCATCAATTTTCCATTGAGAATATTGCATTTAACAATTTGAAAAATTAACCCTATATGTATACGACAAATGTAGACGCATTCTAACTATCACAATAAAGTTAAAGATTGTATGCTCCACTCTTACCACACAAATACCTGATTTCTAGAATTCTTTGCAAAGATAGATACTTGATTTAACAAATTTACTAGCGTAAAATAACTGGAAAGGTTAGTTATCATGAAATGTATATTCACTTGACATTATAAATAATGTGACATTATGCATTGTCTACATTAGACGTGTAACATGATGTAATGCTCATGTTATAATTTGTCAGCTCATTAAAATCATTGTAAAGACAGAGGTTTACTTTCCTCATAATTATCAACTCCAACATTCTCTTATTGTTGAGCATTTTCTGATCAATTCCACTTTTACTTATCAAAAAATGTTGTGTATTTTTCCTTACATTGTATAGGCTACAACCTCACCAAAAATATTTTCGTTTTCAATAAAGTGGTTCCAAATATAAATCGGAGAGTCTAAGGCATGAAGGAGTGGACAAATGGCCCAAAATATTAAGGAATTAAGTCTTCTTAAATCCAATCAGAAAAGAAAAAAATAAAAGATCCATGAATAATCACGTGTAAGAAAGATATGAGGAGTTATGGATCAAAGAATCTGAGGGATGCTCCTACCCTGCACAAAACTAAATTACTAGTAGAAAATGAAAACAAACATTATGGAATAAACTTATGTTCTAGAACAATTTTGCGATATGGAATAGGCCCAAGTGTGCAGGATTGATCCCAGGAAAGGTGAGAAAAGTGAAGAAACCATTGGACACTGATAAAACAATAGATGTAGGAAACAATTTGTCATAGACCTTTAATCTGATTATTCATCTCTAGATAGTGGATGAGCGAAAAACAAACATAGTGGGGATATTAAGATAAAGGTTGATTTATGAAAATCGTGATGTCTTAGTGGCTAATAGGAAGGAAATACTTAGAATAATAGTTAAAATCTACTTGGATATGAGAAAGAGTCCCATGATGCGCATAGGAAAAGATAGCATTAGGAGACTAATAAAGAAGAAAAGTATGGAAATTCGATAAGACAAGAAACTGGATAAAGCTCCGTCACATGAAATGTATGAGGAACATCATGTGGAAGAGTTATGCACCTTTTGCGCACTATGCAGGGAGGATATAATTTGACCTTTTGAGGATAACTTGGTTGAATAGTTGAAGGACATAAACGTTTTTCTTACAATTTGCCATTTTTTCTCTCTCTTTTTTCTTTTCCTTTTTCCCTTTTTTTTTGGATAGTTTTCAAGTTCTTTTAATAAGGACAAACCAGAAAAGAAAAGTTGTTGGAGTTGAGACTTGATACCATATCATCGATCAAAGGAAAGAACAACCACTAAACCTTTTCAACTTTTATAGAAGTGCTTTCTAGTTCCAAATAAGTGTTCTATAAAATTTTGTACTACCATCTAATTTAATATGGTATGAATATCATTCGATAAGAGTTTAAAAATCATATTAACAAGAAGTGAAAAATGATAAATATATCCCCGAACTATTGCAAATGGTATTACAGATACTCTCTATCATATTTTTGGGACATTGGTGTCCCTACTATCCAAAAACTAGAGCATATATTCCCTTCACTCTAACAGAAGACCAAATAAGGACACATGGCGCAATCCTACATAGGGACCAAGTTTCACCAATTAATTAAACCCAAAATTTAAAAACCCACCCATATCTTCCCATTCACCCACTTAACTGGGCATGCATCATATCAAGATATGCATCTTTTATGGTACAAGTTTTCTCTATTTTTTTGGGTGATTTTTTAGGATTAAAGTTAAGAGATCAAAAGCTTCAATCTTGGAAGCCAAAAATCTTTAAAACACATAACGAAGATGTGGGACACAAAATTTTCTTATGAATGAAACTTAAACTTATTTCTCCATCATCGGAAGAAACTGCTTTTCTGTTACTCCATCTTATATAACAAATAAAAGATGAGCATACACATTATAAAAACATTAGTTTTAACCAACATAAAGTTCTTCCTTTTAAGCTTGACCAGTTAATCATAATCTGGAGTTGAAATTTCTTCTTTCACTCATTTTCTTGTCAGTGAATTTATATCCCATGGCATCCTTGGCAGATCATGGAATAAGGTACACTAGTTTAACAAAGTTTGATCTCTTAGATACCCAAACTAATTTTTTGAACCATGAGAATAATCAATATGCTATCCAAATGGTACTAACTATTGTAAACAATGGAACAATAATTCAGAAGTCTAAGAAGCAAGTTTATCGAAATAAGCTTAAATTTAAGGATTATCAAAAGAATGAATGCAATTAACTGGTAAGGAGATCATCATCAAAAGAAGCAAGAAAAGAATTTGAGCTCACTTTCGCCCTAAAACTCATTTTGAGTAATATGAACAAATGAAGTTACTCCTTCTAGCAATTGGACCTTCAATAAAGAAAAAATAATAATTCGCCTCATTACTTGATATAAATAGGAATACTGTAATGAAAAATCACTTATAATATAAGAAAAGGGGTTGAATTTGTTATACTGGCTCCATAAACAGTATTATATATTGTTATCCTTACAAATATATGACTGACAATAAGCAAATAATAAATTGTTTACATAAATCATGTCTCTGATGTGAGCATCCATGTTTTGATTGAAGGGAAAATAAAGTAACTCAATAATAAGGAATGCACATCATCATATCAAAATCCAAACCACTAGAATATTCATAAAGAGCCCTTTTTGATAATTAAAGTTTATTAACAAACATAGCAACACAAGAGGGTATGGAGCCATAGAACACTTATGACTATAACTGTGACTTCTCATCTTAAGATTAGAAGTCCCACATCATCAAAATACAAATGAGATGTTGGGTATTTCGGTAAGCAGACCTTACCAACTAGTGACACGTTTTAAAGTTGTGTGTGCCTAAGCTTAGAGCGGATAATATCACTAGTGGGCTGGGTCATTAAAAATGGTATCAGAGCCACTCATGTGTCAGCCTTATAATTCAATTGAGTTTAGGAAAATCCCAGTGGGGGGGGGGCAAATCTTAGTGCCAAGTATATGTGAATCCCATATGGTGGGGAAAACCTTAGCGAGAACGCTGAGTCCATAAAGGGGGTTTGTGTGATTCCCTGATAACGTTCAACTACACCTCATCTAATTCTCGGTGTAGGCGATCATAATCTAGTATAAACCCAACAGAGAGTTGGGGTCGAACCCAAAGGGAGTGATACAAAATGAAATTCATTTAAGAAGTAAGGTTTATGCTCTAGTCATTTGTAGAAGTAAACATTATACAAAAAAATTAGAGTAAATTAAAAAGGTTTGACAATAAGTGTCAGATGGGGGGATTTGGTTTGTCAAGTAACAATTATAACAATTACGAAAGCATGGGAGTAGATAAGTAGAGAGGGATTCTCAGGGATGTTATCGATTAAAATCTAATTTCGCTATATGGGTAATTAAAGTTTACTATTAGTTGCTGAATCTTAGTGGGTGGGCTAGACTCTAGATGCAATAGCTTTCTCTCGAACAACTATTACGATTCAAGCGGGTTCTTTCGAACCTCAGCAAGCATAAAAATATAAGCATCCTTATACCTCAATTAATCCACTCTCTCGAGCTAGATTGGTAGAATCGAGTTTAGATTCACTCTCTCAAGTTGAATCAACGATAACCCAATCACTACAATCATCAATCCATAGCCTTAATTCTAGAACCTCTTTCTCAAGCAAGCCAGAACACTAAGTTAGAGTTACATTTGCAACTACAATTTATGGGTTAATACACAACTTTCAATCAAACCCACTTCAAATCAGCATTTAAATCAATAAATAACAATACTCATAAGCTAATTAGAATGATTAATCACATGATCACAACCCCAAGAATAGGAGTTTTAGCCACACATTAATACTCAAGAAAATATTACCAATAATGTTATCCATCAACTGATAATGATTTCCAAGTCTTTACAATGCTTCAAATCACTTTATTTCCACAATTATTTTCTTTTTCTTCTTTTCTTTCTTTATTTCTCTTTTATGTGGAGGGGTTCCATTTTTTTCAACATGATCCTTCAAGGGCAACTTTCTCAAACTTCTTGATTTCCTCCTTTTTCACCACACCCCCAACGGCCTAAGTTGGCTATTCAAAATAACCAATGCTCCATGAAGATTTTAGGTGGGAAAGAAAAAGGTCATTTGTGTTCAAGGTTCATCCAAAGAAATGGATAGGCTCAAACAGTGTCAAACTAGGTTCACATTCTCACAAGGTGGTCACAAAGAGGAATAATGACCATTTCGGTTCACTCTCCCTAAATGGTGCCTAAGATCATCTCTATCATTCACTCACACTAGTCAATCAGACAAATGGGACAAGTTTTAGGTAATGCCAAGCACACATTCCAAGAAAAACCTCACCACACATGGCATTCAACACAATCATCAGACAAGACTCTACAATTTTTAGCTAGCGTGCAACGATCATCACAAGAGTTCAACTCAATAACCGGCTTAGTCACAATGAAATGCTACAAGTTCACATATGACTTATGTAACTCAATCCGCCTCATCGGATTTACACACACATGCCATTCAATCAAGAGTACTATTCAAGTCATCGGTATTTACCACAACCGACACTCAAAATTCAAAGAGAACAGCCATATTCACACACATCAAGAGGTGTCAATTTTTAAAAATGGGTCAAAACTACATTCACATTTAAAACAATGGACCAAAAACTAATATATATCAACACAAGATCATATCCAATATTCACAACACAACAACAACAATATCCACAAAATAGCCCAAAAGAGGTAGGTATGGAAATACCTCACCCCGCCAAACTAATCTAGCAATTGTCCTCAAATGCAAAGAAATAGAGAAACATAAAAAAATAATAACAGAAAGGGAGTAAAAATCCTCCTGCCAGGCTAAGCCTGGGGTGAACTCTGCATCTCTATGACTCCATCATCTTGGGCATCAGTTCCCGGCGCAACATCATCCTTGGCTCCACTAGATACCACCATCGAAGTATCCCTCAGTGATGACTCAACAGTTGTCTGAACCATGGACCCCTCAAGGTCCTCCAGATCATCAGACAAAGGAGCATCACGAACACCAATCTCCTCCTCATCTGTCTCAGCCTCAGACTCATCAGTTGCATCATCCTAAGCAACATCTCTGGTCGTAGAAGCCGAAGGAACATTTGCACTTACCAGGAAATTTATACTCGGGACCTCGGGGATCAACATAGAAAGGTTAGTGGACTTAAATTCATCCACATCCTTCCTTAGCCTAATAATATCGGCCTTCAAGGCCGTCACAACATCTCTAACACCTCAGATCTACTCACAAGCCTCTATCCTCATGGTAAGGGCATCCAACGCAAACATGTGGGCATATATCAACCCTCATGTGCTCTCTTATCTCAGCCCTAATCGGGCCAAGGCAGCCGCAATCTCCCGCTCAATCAACCCTAGGAACAATAGCCTCTACCCAGGAGGCACACATATCATCAGACTGAGCTAAATGGCCCATCTTATACATAATGGCCTGGGTGATAGGGGTCGGGAAGCAGAAGCAGCAGCAACAACACTAGTCGAAAGGGAAGAAGCAGTAGGGTCAGAAGGTACAAAAGTAGAGGTGCCAGGGATACCTGTAGGCTCACTGGCCTGAGGGGGGTAGTATTGCCTCTGTCGAAAACATCTCAACATCAACTACCGGGGACATATCCACCGGTGCATCTCTCCTCCGATCAATATCGTCCATCATGTACTCGGCCTCTATCCTCCAGATGTTAGTAGAGAAAGTGAGAGTCTTTTCCACATCCGTCTTAGCAATCAATAGAACACGGGCCCTCCTGCACAACTCAGTAATTAAGACTGGTAACGAGAGAGAGATCTATCTCTGCTTGGCCTGCATGGCAATATCTTGCTCAATGAGCAGATCGAGATTAAGTCGATCCTGATCCATAATATAGCCCAGACAAGCAGCTTTCGGGTACAGAAGTATAGATTCATTCTGTGAAGACATAATTGTGCTGCTAATAAACCCAAACTAGTATCTGGCAGCCACGTTCAGGTCCTTCTTCTCAATGGAATCTAGACTCAATCCACTATAGAGTAGTGTCAGATATCAATGGTGCCAACCAACCCTTTAAGTCATCGAGGGTCTTCTTCTTCACCTTATCCACATTGTAGTGTACCACATTCAGCGTACAACCAAACACCTCATTTATGTTGGTGCAACTGCATTGTACCTTCATCCCCAAAACTACCACATAGTCAGCCGGTTTGAAAGCATTGGCCTTTTTATTTCCCTTTGGCACCATCTCTCTGTAAGCCGAGTAAAATTCTCTGACACAAGTAGAATGTAAGGACCTCGGAGATTCGTGAAGATCTAGAACCTATGGAACTTTATGGTGTTCCACACCTCTGGGTACCGGTCTACCACACCATCAGTAGACAATCATTTTTTTTCAAGGATGGTCCTTAGACCCTCAGCCTTTAACTGTTAAGTGACCCAGGTGGAGGAGCCTGTATGGTGGAGGAACTTGCTCGACTATATGAGCTGGAGGTGGAGGAGGTGTAGGAGGCATCGAGATCCGAGTTGGATCATGTATAGCCTTGGAGCATAGCTCCACTCTCCTAGCCTGGAGAAGTTGATCATCTTCCAGCTTAGATACGGAGGTCGGAGATCGATCTCCTGAGTGGGCCTCACTGTCAGAGGTAGTGAGATGAGTGTCATAGATACCCATGTTGTCGGAGCTCTCCTCCGCTGGTGTTGGCACTACAGACTCCTTTCCCTTGCCCTTTTCTCCTTTTGGAGGTAGTTTGGTAATTGGGGCCTGGGAGGCTACAACCTCCAGATTGATGACTATCCCTCTAGCCCGCTTTTGGGGAGGTTGATTCCTTTTGGAAACTTTTGATCTAGCAATTCCTACAAAATAAAACCACATATGTTAGATGCAATACAAAAATATTCAAAGGTAGAAAACTGTGCAAGAAAACTCGCTAAACCGTTCGGCGAGGCACCGACCTCATTCGGCGAGCCAAATCGGGCTCACCAATTATTCCAGGATAAAATTTGTCAAAACTCAACACAGGTCCGTAATGTCCAGGTCCTTTCTTCGAATTGCCAACACCATTCGTCGAACTAGAAGTAGCTCGCTGAATTTTACATAATAATTTCAGAACATAGGGGCGTAGAAGGGCTACTAGAAGGAACTTTCGGCGAGTCACCGAGTGAACTCGGTGAGCTCAAGCGTATCGCCAAAAGTTACAGAATGCAAATCACAAAAATGGATAATAAAAAGGCCATCAAGGGGTCTTAAGGAGAATTGCCAAACAACTCGGCGAGCTCGACCCAGCTCGCCGAATAGTCCAACCTACCAGATTCTTACCCCGACCTTCAAAATTGAACTCGTAGTCAACGAAAATAAAATTAACCCACTATTCTATGCAATTGAGCCCAGACCCATACTACCCATGCCCTCGGGGTACTTAGACTTCCCCTAATTTGGACAAAATTGGCCAATCAACATCTTTTGCCCTTAAGAATACCTTCAAACGCTCTATTATTGGGCAAAATCAATCAATCGGCACAAACATAGTTACTCAAAATTCACCCCACTAGACTTAACAATCAATCAACACAACCTACAAAATTATCATGCTAACACACAGGATTTCACAATTTAAGACTAATTAACACAAAATAAAACAGGATATGAGCATGCATTGTCAATACACATGAAAACAAATCACAGTACACATGAAAACAACCAATCAAAGATCATGCATTTGAATTTACTAAATTAGAATGACGGGGTTTGGTTAACCAACCTCAGAAACAGATGATTGAAAGTTTAGGCAAGCAAAGTATCCAAAAAATCTCTCTCGACTAATTGATACCATACAAAAAGCAAGAAAACTAGTATGAAAGTATGAAAATATGTGTTTGTGAAAGTTTGGAAGTCGAAAATCATCAAATGAGGGAGATATTTGAAATTAAAAATGGTTTGTCCTTTTGATCCTTCACTTCGCGCGCCATTTGACGATGTTTACTTACGTCACCGATCCACTCGACGATGTGCTGAGTAGCAGTTTTGCTCGCTGAGTTTTACAAAACCTCTAGCAAGCTAGGTGGTTTAAACGGCGATCCAAGTCGAGCTTGCCGACCTATTCGGCTAGTCGCCTACTGGACCTTTGGCTCGCCTAACTACTCATTTTCCCAAAATTTCAAATTTTCAACCTGCACATTCAACACCCGTTATTCAAACACAATTATAAAAACATCAAAAACTTGGGTGCCTCCCAAGAAGAACCTTATTTAACGTTGTGGCACAAAGATACCCTTTCAAGGTTCATTCTTGGGATTGGCCATGGTGTCACTCGGTACTCCTCCTTTTGGCTTTGGATTCAAATGAGTCAAAATTTGATCCATTTGTGTCTCCAGCTGCTTAATGGACACCGAGTGAGAAGTAACCATCTGATTGAGAGTTGAAACGTCATCTTTCATTTATTTTAAAACCTTGCTTCCACTTTGTTGAGAATGCGTGAAAGCCTATCTTCAGTGCGGAAACTTTCTGGGTCAACCTTTTCGTCTTTTGGCTTTTCATGCTCATAGGGAGGTACATATCTCCTTATCCCCATCTTTCTCCTTCCAATTAGTTCCACGATCACGCCATTCCCTATCATGGTCTCTCCAACCGTCTTCATACTCTCTATTCCAACTTTGATTCTCGCCTGGCCTTGGATAGTTCGGACGGAAACCTCCACTTTGATTTGCAAGGAACGCCTAAAAGTGTGCATCATCGGGGTTCACCCCACTAACACCAATAAAATTCACAGCCTTAGAACCACTGCCCATGACATGTTTTGACAACAAATCCATTTGGGTCATCATCTTGGCCATGTTTTGATCTCGTTCTTGGCCATTTTCAATTTGTTCCTTTGTCATCCTAAAGGTCAAAGGGGACACTGAATCCTCTCTTGTGTACCAAGCCCGATTGATTTTGGTCATGTCATCAAGCAAAGTGGATGCTGCATGATTCCTCCTTGAACAAATTGATCGGACACACCTTTGTTAATCGAATCTAGAGTCCAGTAGAAAAGTTGTAATAAGACGTTGTTTGGGAGTCCATGAGTCAGACATTGTAGCAGAAACTTCTAAAAACATAGCCACGTCTCATGAATTGGCTCACCATCAAAGCGTTTGAAACCTTGGATATTGTCTCTCAACGACATCATCCTCGAAGGAAGAAATAACCTGATGTAGAACGCTTCAGTAAGTTCATCCACAAGTGGTAATTGAGTCCCTAGGTAGGTCAGCTAACCACTCGGTAGCCTCTTCTATCAGAAAGAAAGGAAAATATCAGAGTCGAACTGACTCTTGGGAGATGATTTAAAATGAGAAGGGTCTATAAACGTCCAAGAAGTTCTGGATATGGTCATGGGGACCCTGATGAGCCAAGCCTCCAAACAACCCTTTCATTTGCAATAGTTGCAACACCGTGCTTGTCACGTGGAACACCACATTTCCCATGATCTGAGGCAACCGGATAGCACCTACACCACCCAAATGTCCTTCATTTAAATGTACTTCATTCACATCATTCAAGTTGTCGATGTCGTCATTATGTCTCTGTTGGCTGGCATTGATTCCATTGACACTCATTTCGTCACCCGCTCAAAGGCAACAACAACAAACCAAAGGTAAATAGGCTCAACTACAACATAGTACGATCACAAACAAACTTCAATAAGAGAATTCTAAACACCACTTCCCGACAGCAGCACCATTTTTTTGATAACACTCAACTACACCTCATCCAATTCTAGATGTAGGCGATCGTAATGTAGTATAAACCCAATAGAGAATTGGGGTCGGACCCACAGAGAGTGATACAAAATGGAAAAGGTTTGTGCTCTAGTCATTTGTAGAAGTAAACATTATCAAAAACAATTAGAGTAAATTAAAAAGGTTTGACAGTAAGTGTCAAATGGGGGGGGGGATTTGGTTTGTCAAGTAACATCTATAACAATTACGAAAGCAGAGGAGTAGATAAGTAGAGAGGGATTCTCGGGGATGTGATCGATTAAAAGCTAATTTCGCTATATGGGTAACTAAAGTTTAATAACAGTTTCCTAATCTTAGTGGGTAGGCTAGACTCTAGATGTAATAGCTTTCTCTCGAACAACTATTACAATTCAAGTGAGTTCTCTCGAATCGGAAAGCATAACCATATAAGCAGCCCAATACCTCAATTAGTCTACTCTCTTGAGCTAGATTGGTAGAATCGAGTTTAGATTCACTCTCTCGAGCTAAATTAACGATAACCCAATCACTACAATCATCAATCAATAGCCATAATTCTAGAGCCTCTTTCTCAAGCAAGCCGAAAACACTAAGTTAGAAATGCATTTGCAACTACAATTAATGGGTTAATACACAACTATCAATCAAACCCACTTCAAATCATCATTTAAATCAGTAAACAACAATACACATAAGCTAATTAGAATGATTAATCACATGATGGGGGGTTTTAGCCACACATTAATAAAACCAAGCAAATATTACCAATAATGTTATCCATCAACTGGGTAATGATTTCCAAGTCTTTACAATGCTTCAAATCAACTAAAATTCAAAACCCACTTGAAAACTCTACTAAAAAATCTCTTAAAAAAGTCTTGGGAATCAAGAACTCAAGGTAAAACTCTAAGAACACTTGTTTAGAATCTGGGAATTTCAAAATTCTTCCAACCCCCCTAAAAACTTTTTTGAAATTTTACATTTATACTCTTCAAAATTTGCAGCTTGTGGACTGATCGGTGGAGTAAGTCGAGCATCGCCGACCAGGTCAGTGATACGCCAAGTGTCACTATCCATCGATATCTGGCCTTGCCTCTTCAACCTTAAGATTTTGTAACTTTGGGTGAGTAGGAGTTGCTTCGCTGATCAATTCGGCTGTTCACCGACTGTCTATTTTCATCGCCAAGTTGGCTTGTTCTCCAGGGCTGGCATGCTGTAACTTTCGGCGAGCTGAAGAGCCACTCGGCGATTCACTGAGTGGCCTTGGCAATCACCAGGATTGCCTTTCTTCAACTTCTTCAACTTTTTCGCACCTTTTTGCCCGGTAATGTCCTTGCCTTGCTCATTTGCCTTCATTGTTGTAACACTTTAACATCAGTATAGAGCATAAATTAGGCATTAAGGATATTAAAACTATGAAAATAAAGCCCTAAATGAGTACAAATCCCTGACTCATCACGCCCCAGCTTAATATTAGAAGTCCCACATCAAAAAAACACAAAAGAGATGTTGGGTATTTAAGTAAGTAGGTATAACCAACAAGTAACACGTTTTAAAGTGGTGCAAACCTAGGCTCAGAGAGGAAAATATCACTAGCGGACTGGGCCATTACAAATGGTATTAGAGTCGCTCATGTTTCAGCCTTGTTGATGTGGGCCAGAGTTTGACAGAGTTTAGGCAAATCCTGGTAAGGTGGGGCAAACCTCAGTGCTTAGTATAGGAAAATCCCATACGGTGGGGAAAACCTCAACGAGGACGTTGAGTTCATAGAGGGGGTGTATGTGATTCCCCAGTTTAAGATTAAAAGTCCCACATTGACAAAGCATAAGAGAGATGATGGGTATTTAAGTAAGCAGGTCTTACCAACTAGTGATGCGGTTTAAAGTCGTGCGAGCCTAGGCTCAGAGCGGACAATATCACTAGCAGGGTGGGCCGTTACGATAGCTCTTTCCTACTGCAAGGAGTCAATATAGTCCAAAAGAGTGGAATATTAACTTACATTTTTCATCTGCATTTAATAAGCCCAGTTTTGTTGAGAGAACAAAGTTGACTTTGTTGAGGAACTACAACTTTCAACTAGTTAGCTACAATGTCAAAAACAAAGTTGAGTAATTTAGACATGTGCCGACTCAATATCACTTGTAAAAAAGTGATGAAACTACCCACTTTCCAAAATACATCTCTTTTGTCCATAAATACAAACCCCATATAAGTAATCAACAAAACACCATAATCTCCTCAAGAATTATTTCTAATTTTATTAAATTTATATTTATAAAAATTCATAGTCAAGTCAATGCCTCAAATCCTTGGTAGGAATATGTTGGTATAAAAAAAAGAAAAAGGCAAAAGTACCTCCCTAGTCTATGACCGAAATCCTAAAGACACACCTAAACTTAACTAGGGTTCTATTACCCCCCCCCCGAACTCATTCTTTCATATTTTTGTGCACCTTTTGTGCTGACATGGCACCTTCAACAACCTAAGTTGGTTTTTTTTGTACACACAGGCCTGTCACGTGTATAAAAAATATTTTTATTTTAAAAAAAAAAACTTAATATTTTTTTCTTGAAAAAATTAAAATTTTCTTAAAAAAAATATTCTTAGTTTCTTTATCTTTTATTTCAATTAATTTAATAAATAATTGTTTTTACCTTGTATCGAAACTTTTTTTTTACCTTCATTCATTGTTTTTTCTCTTTTGTTTTATATTGATTTTATTTACTCTTTTTATTTTCTTTTTCTTTCGTTTTGATTTGATTTTAAATGCCTTGTATTTAAAATAAGTTAATTTCAAACAGATATCAAAACAAGTGAAGAAAATCAAATCAAACATGAAAAAATTAAACGTTAAAATTTAAGGACACTTTTTTTAAAAAAAAATACTCATAATTTTTAAAAAATAATTAAAAGTGAAAAGATAATAAATTAATTAAAAAAAGTTTAAAGTGTGAAAGAAATTAAAATAAACATTGTACAAAAAAATAAATAAAAATAATTAAATATATATAAGTTTTTAATATCAATAAATATGTATACTAACTAATTATAAAGTTACCAATTAAGAAATGACATGTGTCCAATTTTTGCACTCATCACTTTCCTTCAAGAGCGGGTGCACACTCTCTATGCCACATCATAATTTTTGGTGTATTTATTCCATTTTAAATTAGTTTAGGAGGGGGGGGGGAGGGGAATAGGACCCTAGTTAAGTTTAAGTGTGTCTCTGAAATTTTGATCATAGTCTAGGGGGTACTTGTGTCTTAGATCATCACTTCATGTGATGCATAAATGAACTAGAGCACATTTGGAATGAATAATACATCATACACGAACAATAGACTTTAGATCTAAACTCTTCATTCGTTTCACGTTTCACTCAAGGAAAGTGTCACTCAGACTTGCAAGACCTAGATAAAAAATACTGCTAAACCAAGTAAAAAAAGTTAAATAAAGAAAACAAGATAAATGCATGTATCTTACTCATAATACGTATCTATATATATCAAATGCAAAAATGAGAGTATTTTCGAAATACAAAAAAAACAACTGAAATCATACCAAAATAATCTTCTAAAAAGCCCTCGTGCCCCACTTCTTATCTTGATTTTTCTTCCTCGAACATTTATTCTCAATATTTGCTATATTCATTGTTATTGTTTTCACCATATGCTAAAAAGGCTAGGAGGGTTAATAGAATAATTTTACAACCCTAACAGTTTTCTTGCGTTCAAATACAGACAATGCATTTAGTTAACTAAGTGGTGTTTGTCCATGAATATATGTAAAAAAAAAATTAGAGTTGAATTTTGAAAATCATGTTTAGCCATAAAATTATAAAAATGGTTATGCAATTTGAAAAACACCAAAAAATTTGTTTTCACTCCAAATCACTCACAAAAATTCAAAAAAAAATCTAATATCCAAATACTCCCACCGTCCAAATTTATGTGATGAAGTTTGAGTGGGCACAGATTTTAAGAAATAGAGGAAGACTTTGTAATGTTCCAAAACTATCCTTAAGATAGTGAATTCTTAAATAGAAGAGCAAACCTTTGTGGACTTTTCTGGAAAATAAGTGAGACCCAACATAGATAAAATATTAATATTGTCATTAAATATTTGTCAAATATAGAAATATATATATATAATTGATTTGTTGTGTTGCATGGACAATGACACAAGAGGTAATAAAATTCAATGTGAAAAGAACCCCAATAAAAGGGTCATCATTAAAGCAGGCTTTTTGAAACAAAAATGGAGACTCTAACAAATAACATTATTAGAAGTGTGTGAGTGTGTGTTAGGTGTAATATAGGGAAATAGGATATACCTTGGGTGTTAGGGGGGACTTTTATGCCATAAGATTCCTAGAGGAGAGGTTTGCATGTTGGGTGATGTCTAGGGTCATGGAAGAATTTTCAGAGTTTATTAACAATCTTTCTCTTATTATTTTGTCGTTAACAGGTACCTCTTTCACATAATACAAATCAGTGGACTCATCTTCTCAATCGAAACTAGATAGATTCCTAGTGTCTACTTCTTGAGAGGAGTTGGCACCCAATTTGATCCAGGTTTCTTCGTCCGCCCCTTCTTTTCACATCAAAATTGCAATACCTCTCGTCTCATGTTCAATGCAACACAATAAATCAAATACTCTTTCCTCCATCCACCTAATAGAGACCCCTAAATGCTTTCAAAAATTAATATATTTCTTTTCTTCCCACTTTGAAAGCTTTTGTCCGCCTTCCAAAATTGCAATGGTTATGCTTCATCCACTGCTAAGACCAATACAATAATGATTCCACCTTTGTGAGTGCAATAGTTTGTTATATTATGTTGGTTAGAAACTATGTATAAATAGTTTTTAAACAAATTTTTAGATTAATAGGTTTAAGTATGAAAAAGTAGAAAATTTAGTAAAACATTATTATCAATACTCAAGTTAACTTATTAACTTTAATGGTTGGATGGAGAATTTTCCATTCAAGGAAAGCAATTTTTAGATGGATGAAAAAAGAAAAATTGGTAACAATTATTAGAGAAAAGAGAGTAGAGGTTGTGAACTTTAAATAATGTAACTTTGCATTGTTCAGTAATAATTGTATCTATTGATGACATTTTGTAAATTATTATTACCACACTAGAACAACTATTTGTAAAATGAACAATTTACTATGGACACTTAGGGTTTGTTTGACCATGAAAATTGTGATTACCTAAAAAAGTGGTTTTATTTTCAAAGTGAAATATTACTTCCTCAGCCCCAATTTATGTGACACACTTTTATTTTTGGTTAATTCCCAAAAGAATGTTCAACTCTAGAAAAAAGTTTAAAATATTCATGGCCAAACACCACTTAGTTAACTAAATACATTGTCTATATTTGAACACGAGAAAAGTGTTAGGGTTGTAAAATTATTCTTTTAACCCTCCTAGCTTCTTTAGCATGCGATGAAAAAGAATAGCAATGAATAAGAGAAAAACAAAGATTGAGAAGAAAAGTTCAAGGAAGAAAAATCAAAATCATATGTGCCGCATGAGGGCATTTCAGAAGATTGTTTTGGTATGATTTTAGTTGTTTGATTTTGGATTTTGAAAAAAATACTCATTTTTGCATTTGTTATATATCTAGATATGTATTGATGAGTAAGATCCATGCACTTATCTTGTTTTCCTTAATTAGAATTTTTTACATGGTTTAGAGATTATTTTTCTATTTAAGTGCTGCAAGTCTTAGCGACGCTTTCCTTGAGTGAAATGTGAAAAGATTGAAGAATTTTGAACTAAAGTTTATTGTTCGTGTATGATGTAATTATTCATTTCAAATGTGTTCTAGTTCATTTATGTGTCGCAAGAAGGTGATAATCTTTTACTTTATACAGCATATCCCTACAAGGGATTTGAGGCGTTGGCTTGCCTATGAATTTTTTATAAAATAAAGAGAAAAGGGTATGAAAATACTCCAACTTTGGCCAAAATTGTTGTTACGATGCCAAACTTTATGGAGGACCTTTTACCCCCCCCCCCCGGGGGGGGGGGTGGTGTGTTTTGAAGGGATATATGTGCCCATGTGGACACATTGCTATTTATAATGATGCAATATTTATGATGTCCACGTGGGCACATATATACCTTTAAAATACACTATTAAATAGTGCAAGGGGTAAAAGGTCCTTTCCAAAGTTCGGTATTGTTACAGTAATTTCGGTCAAAGTTCGGATATATTTCAGACCTTTTTCCCTAAAATAAATTTAAGAAATTTACAAACAATTCTCGAGGAGATTGTGGTTTTCTTCTGAGTACTTATAAAGGGTGTGTATTCATGTGGGGAAAAAATGCATCTTGGAAAGTGGGTAGTTTTATCACCTTTTTACAAGTGATATTGAGTCGGCACATGTCTAGTTTACTCCACTTTGTTATTTCCATTGTACATAACTAGTTGGAAGTTGTAGTTCCTCAACAGTTGATCTTCCAATAAATATATACTTATGCTCAAATGTAAAAAAACATACTCTTTCTTAATTTGAGATAATTGCTCAAAATATCTTCTTAAAAGAGGTAACTGCTCTGAAATATCTATGAACTCATTAACTCATTTCGAAATCAAAGTTTCTCTTTTCTCAATGTAAAAAGTGATACCTTTGGGAATACCTAGTTCCCTTATACTCTTACTCAATTCATATTTGAAAACTCTTTTCCAGTACTCATATTTTTCTCTCCTCATAAATCAATTGAAAGACAAAATATTTGTTTTGAAAAGATTCTCAAATTTAACTCAACAGTAGGGTTCATAAAGAATTATAGACATGAACAAATAACATCAAGGATCTCAATACAATGATATATAACTCAATACTCAGGAATTAAGAACTTGTAACTCAACAATATAACTCGTCTCAAGAATACTCAAAATCAAGGATAAAATCCTAGAGATTACTCTTTTACTGAGTTTAGACATATGTAGGGTGTGAGGATGAACTAGTCCAACACTATGATAGACTTACATACCTGATTATGAAGCTATTAGAATGAAAACATTAGGGGAGACTACATTTATCTTGAGATTGAGGAAGAACATTAGCTTTCTTGGAAGAAATCTTTGAGCTTGGAATCTTGAGATAAAAAATTCTTTTATGAAGTTCTTAGAGTGGAAGAACTTGGGAACACCTTGGATGGGAAGTTTCTCTGTGTATTTTGAATTTTTGACTTGAATATTTTAGGGTTCTTGATGGAGAAGAGAAACCCTAGGTGAGTTTTAAGAGGATTTCTAAATACTTGAATGTTTAAATTAATGATTTTGAGAGGAAAACTAGTTAGTTGAATGATATACTCAGTTAAAACACTCAAAAACAACTTAGAATAAGGTTAAAAAGCTTGAGAAATGACCAAAATAACCTAGGAACATGTGTAGGAAGTTGCTGGAAAAAAATTGCGGCAAGTCTTCACAAAAGGGTCTGCAGTTCGTGGAAATTTCCCCCATATGTAGGTCCAGCAGTAGAACATCGACTGCCTGACAAGGATTCACTAAAATGGGCATAACTTTTTACTCCTAACTCTAAATGAGGCAAACTTAGTGGAGGTAGAAAGAGGACTCATAGTCCTTTAATTCGATACATCATGGGCCACCTGATTCATTATATGCAAAGAGATATGATCATTTGAAATTGACCTACGTATAATATTATGTCAAAACTTAATCGGTAAGGAAGTTTTCATCTCAACTTTGTGTTAGGTGTTTCTTGTGACCTTAATTAGGTGTTTAAACATAGGGGTTATGTTTAGAAAGGGTGGGAAAAAGACTAAAATTAACCCGTCTTAAAATTGACACAAGTCATCTATGGAAGGCCATCTACAGTTCGTACAAAAGTCTACGGACCGTAAACCCTCTAGTAGAAAACATCTTGGGTTTCTAAATCTCTAAAGTTGGGGTCTACGGATCCTTTCTACGGACCGTAGGAACTTTGATGGACTGTCCTGCTCAATCATAGGAATCTTACTGGGGTTGTTTTAAGACTTGGGGTTCTACGAGGCCTCTACGAACCTTAGAAGTTTCTATGAGTTGTAGCCTGGTCCCTGAAACTTAGACGTAAGAATACTTTTTTAGAGCATAGTTCTACGAACCCACATATGGTTTGTTGATTCTTCTACGAGCAGAAGATTTCTTCCGTGGCACCAGTCTGAATTTTTTTTTTCCAAGTCTGATTTGAGTTTAAATTTTTGGGGTGTTACATCTATAATATCATCTCTAATGTGCTTTTTTTTTATCAAACTCAAGAATTTGTTCCACGAGATTGTCTCTACTTTGCAGAATACTTTTGTGAAGGGCAGACAGTTTCTAGATGTAGTGCTGGTGGTATATGAAGTGATTGATTTAGGGAGAAAGCAAGGAGTCTCAGGTGTGTTGTGCAAACTTGATTTTAAAAAGGCATGTGATCATGCGAATTAGAAAGTCCTAGATTCTATTATTCTTGAAATGGAATTTGGGGAGACGAGGTGGAAATAAATTTATTTTTGCATCACCTTAGTGAATTTTTTTATGTTGGTGAATAATGACCCATGTGGATTTCTTTTGAGTTTGAGGGGTTTAAGAAAAGGATATCCCTTATCACTGATATTGTTTATTTTAGTTATGAAAGCATTAAATAGGATGATGAATAGAGCTATTTTAGGGGCTCACTTAATGAGATTTAGTGTTGCGGTTAGAGGTTTAGGGACAAGGCAAAATAATCCAACTAGGTCTCAGTTGCATCACAGAAAATCAAGGTATCATCCGCAAATAACAAATGAGACACTAAGATTATTCCTAGATCTAACAGCAACACTGAAACACATCAAGTAACCCCCTAAAACAGTTTCATCCAACATCTTATTTCACTTCCATAACTAAAATAAACAACATCACTAATAAGAGATCCCCTTGTCTTAAACCACTCGAACTCCCAAAATACCACATGGGTCACTGTTCACCAACATAAAAAGCCTCACAGAAGAGATGCAAAAATAAATCAATTTCTCCTCTTCTCCCCAATCCAATTTGAAGCATAATAGAATTTAGGACTTTACAGTTCGCATGATGATAAACCTTTTCAAGATCAAGTTTGCAAAACACACCTGACACTCCTTGCTTTCTCCCTAAATCCACCACTTCATTTTCCACCAGGACTACATCTAGAATCGGTCTAACCTCCACAAAAGCATTTTACGAAGTAGAGACAGTCTCTTCTAACAATTTCATGAGTCTAATAGAATGCAGCTAAGAGATGATATTATAGATACTTCCCACTAGACTAATAGGTGTATATTCATTCATACTTCCATCTCTATCCTTTTTAGGGATGATGACGGTTGACATCCGTATTTTATTTAAATAAGGCACAACGTCACGGTGACTGAAAAAATAATAATCAATTAATTCAATAAAAATAAAAAAGAATTCAAAGAAAAAAGAACCCTAAACTCTAAACCCAGTCAATTTAGGAGTCACCACCTTATTTTAGGATAATTAAGAAACCAATTAATTAATTAAAAAAAATATCTACGAAATTAATAAAAGATAAAATAATGTACAAATATAATAAATATGTAATTTACATAAATAATAAAGTAAAATAATAATATAAGAAACGACCTAATGTTTAGGTATAGTTAATAATATACATAATAATGAATCAAAAAGTATTATTCGAACTTCATTCGAATAACTTCCTTGGAAACCAACTTTGGGTACCCAAAAACAAACTTAGTAACCGTGTTAGTAATTGATTAATATGAATCAAAATAAATGAAATAAATAATAACTTAAATTAAAACTCATCTTATATACATGGGAAGTAAATCGACGGTAATCTCTTCATCTGCCAATTTTAACATACAAAATAAATGAACTTAAACTAAATTTTCCGTCTTTTAAAATGGAGAGGCCTCAAAAATCGATGGAGAGATTTGTTTCATTAGCCAACTTTAACAATCTCTATTTAATATAAATTACAATAGCAATAACCAAGACTATTTTAAGAAAAAATATAATGGCAACAACGATCAATAATTAATGAGCCACTAATAGAATCAAAACAATAAATAAACTATTTGAGAATAAAAACATTAAACCATAATCATAAAAACAAAGACTAGACCAAAGGAAACAATACCAACAATACCTTAGCATAATCAAGTAAAACCAATTTTTTTTTACTAGAAATGATTTTTTAAAAACAAAAGGACGGTAAAAACACTGAACATAGCAGCAAAAATAACTTTTAACTAGGATAAAAAACACAAAAAATAAGTCAACTAACATATATATTAACACAATTCAACATAACCATGAACGAGTAACATTCGAAATTAGTTTAAATCAAAACAAAATACTTAAAAAAACAATGGAGAAAACTTCACTGCAGAAGAAACCAAAAGTCGAATAATAACAACAAAAATAGAGTAACAACAGCCTTTAAAACATAAATTGATTTATTCAAAAAAAAAAAAAGGAGAAGAGATCTGCCTCACTGTCGGAGTCTCGCCGGATTTATCTTCGCAACGGCTGGTTGTTGTCCACCGGAGTTAGAGTCACAACGACGCTTCGATTATTGTTTAATAGAGTTGGAGGCACGCCAGAGATGGAGTTCATGCCTTTGAGCTCGTTGTTTGATGGAGCTTTTAGCTCATAGATACCTGCAAAAAACAAACATAATATCAAAAAGGGGTAAAGGGGAAAGGATTGGCGGTCGTCAGGTCGTGAAGCTTCGTGGAGATGGCATCGTTGTTGTTGGTTGTTGTTTTGTAACTGGTATGGTTGAGGTTTTGGTCTTGTTTTCCAGAGAAGAAGAGTGTGGAGACAGTGAGGTGGACTGGAGGTGATCTGGTGGTTCGGTGGTGGAAATGGAAGGGCAAAGTGAAGTGTTAGGGTTTCAGGTGGTGTGGTGGCGGCGGCTGAAAAAATTGGAAATGAGGGAGGAAAGCTTGTTTAGGGTTTTTGTCAATTTAGGAAAATTGTAAGTATCCACCACCACCTTTATTTTTTGATCAAGTAAGGACTTAGATAGGAAATTTTAAAAACCACTTTTGTACAATACAATGCTCAAAACTGTGTGCTCAAAACCATTGGCTAATAAAAAAATATATGTGTATGCAATTCTTATATGTGTTTCAATATATTTCTAAACAGTAATAAAAATTATTAAATAAATATAAACAAATGTAACAAATGTAATTAATGGATTGTGCCAAAAACAATGATGTACAGATGAACAAATAAAAATCTAAGTATTTTCACAAACAAGGATAATTATCAATAAATCACATTAAAATTGCAAAACATGCATTTTGAACTATTTAACAAATAAAATTTTAAAATAGTAACTTTCAAAATATCAAGGCAAAATTTGGTATCAATTGTAACATCTCGCAATTTGAAATAATTAGGAAGAAACTTATAATTGGAAATAATCATTTTTGGAAAGAATTAAAATCTGAAAAAATTGTTTAAGTTAAGAAAAGTGAGTTTTTGGTCAACTTCAAACGGCCATAACTCTTAGCTCATGATGAGTTAGGTGTAGTTCCAGATATGGTTGGGAAGCCCTTGGAATGATCTTTCCAACGCCGCCTAGTTTGCATGATTTTGAGTTCGTATGAGTGAGTTATGCCCTTTGGAAGTTGGGCAGTTCGAATAAGGAAAGTCTAAAACCGGATTTTTGAAGGGTAATTTAGTATTTTCCTTACCTTATTATCCTGATTCGTTTTTATGAGTTAATTGGGGTAAAACTCAGATTTTAGTTAGTTTAGAAAAAGTTGAGTTCATGCTAGGGCTTGGAGAAAAGAGAAAAGAGGAGAAAAGAGAAGGAAGTTCAAGATTCGTCAAGAACGTTCAAGAATTGCTTGTGGATTTCGTCGGGGGTGATCCCTACAAGGTATGTGAGATCACATAGGGTTGGGTTAGTTCGCCCACGCGCCAAACATGATTTAATTCAGCAAATTTAAGTCTTTGAATGTTTAGAAATTGAGTTTTTGATGAACATTGTTGAAAGTTTCGTTGAATTTCTTGTGAGTTGTGTTGTTGCTTGTCCTATCAACCCAGCTTCACCGACCTCAAACCATCCAATAGGGGAGCTATATCTTCACCCATAAAGGGCCTCATAAGGAGCCATCTAAATGCTAAAGTGATAGTTGTGGTTGTAAGCGAACTCTATGAAAGTTAAATGTTCATTCCAATTACCTTTGAAATCGATCATACAAGCCCTCAACATATCCTCTAAAGTTTGAATCTTGCGCTCTGCTTGACCATCAGTCTGAGGATGGAAAGCAGTACTCAAATTTACCTACGAACCCAAACCATTCTGGAAAGACTTCCAAAATTGTGAGGTGAATTGAGAACCTCCATCTAAAATGATAGACACAGGAAATTCATGAAGTCTGACTACCTCTTGAATATATAATCTGCATAATTTTTTTTTGAATATATAGTATTTATTAGGAAGATATGGGTTGATCTAGTCATTCGATCTACAATCACCCACATCGAATCATGTTGCATGCAAGACCGCGGGAAACTAATAATGAAATCCATATTGATCATCTCCCATTTCCATTTCGGAATTTCTATATTCTGAGCAACACCACCGGGCCTTTGGTGCTCTACCTTGACTTATTGACAATTCAGGCACTTGGCAACGAACTTTGTAATACACCTCTTCATTAGCTATTTCTAGTTTAGCTCTTTCTAAATATAGCTCTTTCTAAGAGTGAGGTGTTACAAAAACCCACCCATATCCGCCCATCCACCTACTTAACCAGGCATTCATCAGATTAAGGCATGCATCTTTTAGGGTACAAGTTTTCTCTCTTTTTTGGTGATTTTTTAGGATTAAAGTTAAGAGATCAGAAGCTTCAATCTTGGAAGCCAAAAGGCTTTAAAACACATAACGAAGAAGTGGGACACAAAATTTTCTTATGAATGAAACAGAAACTTATTTCTCCATCATAAGAAGCCACTATATTTTTGTTACTCCATCTTATATAAGAAATAAAAAGATGAGCATACGCATTATGAAAACTTTAGTTTTAAAAAACAAAAAGTTCTTCCTTTTAAACTTGACGAGATAACCAGGATCAGATTATCAAAAGAAAGAACCAACAAAAAGTTCTTCCTTTTAAGCTTGATGAGATAATCATGATCAGATTATCAAAAGAAAGAATGCAATTAACTGGTAAGGAGATCATCATCAAAAGAAGCAAGAAAAGGATTTGCGCTCACTTTTGCCTTAAAAACTCATTTTGAGTAATATGAACAAATGACATTACTCCTTCTGGCAGTTGAACCTTCAATAAAGAAAAGAAAACTATTCACATCATTACTTGATATAAATAGACACACTTTAATGAAATATCACCTATAATATAAGAAAAGGGGTTGAAAGTGTTATACTGGCTCCATAAACATTACTATATATTGTTATCCTTATAAATATATGATTGAAAATAAGCAAATAACAAATTGTTTACATAAATCATTTCACTGGTGTAAGTATCCATGTTTTGATGGAAGGGAAAATAAAGTAACTCAATAATAAGGAATGTACATCATAACATCAACCATCCAAACCACTAGGATATTAAATAAGAGCCCTTTTTGACAATTAAAGTTTATTAATAAACATAGCAGCACTAAGAGGGTTTGGAGCTGTAGAACACTTATGACTATAGTTGTGACCCCCTAGCATAAGATTAGAAGTGTCACATCAGTAAAACACAAGAAAGATGTTGGGTATTTAACATGTGGGCTTAAGCTCGGAGCGCATAATATCACTAGCAAGTTGGGCCATTACAAATGGTATCAGAGTCACTTTTGTGTCAGCCTTGTCGATGTGGGATAAAGTTTGACTGAGCTTAGGCAAGTCCCGGTAAGGGGGGGAACCTCAGTGCTAAGTATAAGTGAATCCTATATGGTGGGGCAAACCTCAGTGAGGACGCTGAGTCCATAAATGAGGTGTGTGTGACGCCACAATTTAAGATTAGAAGTCTCGCATTGGAAAAACACAAGAGAGATGTTGAGTATTTAAGTAAGTAGGCCTTACCAACTAGTGACACGTTTTAAAGCCATGCGGACCTAGGCTCAGAGCGGACAATATCACTAGCGGGCTGAACTTTTACAAATGGTATTAGAGCCACTCATGGGCCAGCCTTGTCGATGTGGACCAGAGTTCGACTGAGTTTAGGAAAATCCCAGCAAGGTGGGGAAAATCTTAGTGCTGAGTATAAGCAAATCCCATACGGTTGGGCAAACCTCAGCGAGGACACTGAGTCTATAGAGGGTGTATGTGATGCCCCAGCTTAATATTAGAAGTCCCACATTGACAAAGCACAATATAGATGTTGGGCATTTCAGTAAGTCGGTCTTACCAACTAGTGACGCGTTTTAAAGTTGTGCAGGCATAGGCTCTGAGCGGACAATATCACTAACGGGCTTGGCCGTTACGATAGCTCTTTCCTGCTATAAAGAGCCAATATAGTACAAAAGAATGGAATACTAACTTACACTTTTCATCTGCATTTAATAAGCCCAATTTTGTTGAGAGAACAAAGTTGACTTTGTTGAGGAACTACAACTTTCAACTAGTCATCTACAATGGCAAAAACAAAGTAGAGTAATTTAGACATGTGTCAACTCAATATCACCTGTAAAAAAGTGATGAAACTACCCACTTTCCAAAATACATCTTTTTTGTCCATAAATACAAACCCCATATAAGTACTCAACAAAACACCATAATCTCCTAAAGAATTATTTCTAATTTTTGTAAATTTATATCTTCAAAAATTCGTAGTCAAGACAATGCCTCAAATCCTTGGTAGTGCCTCCCTAGACTATGACCGAAATCCCAAACACACACCTAAACTTAACTAGGGTCCTATTACCCCTCGAACTCATTTTTTCCGTATTTTTGTGCACCTTTTATGCTGACGTGGCACCTTCAACTACCCAAGTTGGTTGTGTTTGTACACACGCGCCTGCCACGTGTGTAGATATTATTTTTAAAAAAATTTAAATTTGTTTTTAAAAAAATAAAGATTTTTTAAAAAAATATTCCTATTTTTTTTATCTTGTATTTAAATCAATTTAATAAATAATTTTTTTTACCTTGTATCGAAACATTTTTTTTACCTTCATTCATTGTTATTTTTCTTTTATTTTTTATTGATTTTATTTACTCTTTTTATTTTCTTTGTCTTTCGTTTTGAATTGATTTAAAATGTCTTGTATTTAAAATAAGTTAATTTCAAACGGATATCAAAACAAGTGAAGAAAATCAAATAAAACATAAAAAAGGACACTTTTTTTAAAAAACAAATACACAATTTTTAAAAATAATTAAAAGTGAAAAGATAAAAAATTAATTCAAAAAATTTTAAAGTGCGAAAGAAATAAAAATAAATGGTTTACAAAGAAAGAAATAAAAATAATTAAATATATATATAAGTTTTTAATATCAATAAATATGTATACTAACTAATTATAAAGTTACCAATTATGAAATTACGTGTGTCCAATTTGTGCACTCATCACTTGCCTTCAAGAGAGGGTGCACCTTCTCTCTACCACGTCATCATTTTTGGTGTATTTATTTCATTTTAAATTATTTTTTGGGGAGGTGGGGGGTAATAGGACCCTAGTTAAGTTTAGGTGTGTCTCTGGGATTTCGCCATAGTCTAGGGGGGTGGTTGTGCCTTGGATTATCACTTCATGTGATGCATAAATGAACTAGAGCACATTTGGAATGAATAATACAGCATACACAAACAATAGACTTTAGATCTAAACTCTTCAATCTTTTCACGTTTCACTCAAGGAAAGTGTAACTCAGATTTGCAAGACCTAAATAAAAAATAATCGCTAAACAAAGTAAAAAAGGTGAAATAAAGAAAACAAGATAAATGCATGTATCTTACTCATAATACGTATCTAGATATATCAAATGAAAAAACGAGAGTGTTTTCAAAATCCAAAATCAAACAACTAAAATCATACCAAAATAATCTTCTGAAAATCCCTTGTGCCCCGCTTCTTATTTTGGTTTTTCTTCCTCGAACATTTATTCTAAATATTTTCTCTACCTTATTCATTGTTATTCTTTTTAACCATATGCTAAAAAGGCTAGGAGGGTTAATAGAACAATTTTACAACCCTAACACTTGTCTTGCGTTCAAATACAGACAATGCATTTAGTTAACTAAGTGGTGTTTGGCCATGAATATTTTCTTTTAGAGTTAAAATTCGAAAATCATGTTTGGCCATAAAATTTTAAAAATGGTTATGCAATTTGAAAAACACCAAAAAATTGTTTTCACTCCAATTCACTCACAAAAATTCAAAATAACTGTAATTTCCAAATACTCTCACCGTCCAAATTTATGTGATGAAGTTTGAGTGGGCACGAAGTTTAAGAAATAGAGGAAGACTTTGTAATGTTCCAAAACTATCCTTAAGATAGTGAATTTTTAAATAGAAGAGCAAACTTTTGTGGACTTTTCTGGAAAATATTGAGACCCAACATGGATAAAAAATTGATATTATCATTAATTGGGACAAACGAAGTATCATTTTCCACTTTGAAAATAAAAACTACTTTTTTCAGGTACTCACAATTTTCATAGTGAAACAGACCCTAAGTGTTTAAAGTAAACTGTTCATTTTACAAATAGTTGATCTAGTATGTTAATAATAATTTACAAATAGCATCCATAGGCTCATTTATGGCTGAACAATGCAAAGTTACATCATTTAAATTTCGCAACTTGCACTCTCTTTGCTCTAATAATATTGGTAAAATGCATAAGTACCCCCCCCCC
>JAJONZ010014613.1:0-18456 GCA_029582445.1 Solanum paucissectum | reverse complement strand
AAAAAGATTCCAACGAACCATTTCATATTAATTAAGGTCAAGAAGGGTTCTCAATTAATCAATTTCATTGAATAGGGGAAGGGGGTATGAAACTACGAAAGTTAACAAAATAAGAAACTACATTGGACACATGAAACACAACTTCTTTTTTTCCTTTTTAATATACAACACCTATTTTATTTTATTTTTTAAAATAGGAAAGTTATATGGTTAAACAAACATATACTAGTTAATTAATTATTATAACTATAGTTTTAGCTAATTACAACTCGCGATCAACATTCAGTGATATTTACGTGGGTTGGGCTTTTGAGTTTGTATAATTCGCACGTTTGTATAATTCAGATTTTTATAATATAATTTGTATAACTTTTGTATAGTGTAATTTTATATAATATAATTTGTATAACTGTTTAAAGTTCGAATGTTTGTGTTTGTATAAATTCATTATTTCAAAATTATATAAAATAGCTCAATTATACCAACGTATCCACGAATTATACAAATTCACCTTCAAATTATACAAACCGTGAATTATACAAACGATGCAGCTTAAACTGTAGCTACAACCCGTAAATATGCAAACTATTGCGAAAATTCCCTTAAAAATGTAACTCTTTTTACTCATTTGTTATAATAAATTTAGAGAGAGTTTTTTTTCTCAATATTAATCTTATTACTATAAGTATTTACACGTTATAAATTTATTGAAATTGTAACTTTAATAACCATCAACAAGGATAATTTAGTTGGAATTAACATTGTTTCCATTTGTTGTTGCACCAATAGAAGACCAACAGGAGAATCGGCTGAGCATATTTTCTTCTCTGGATACTTTGCTGAACAGATTTGGAGCTTTTATGCAAGAGGAGGTCTAGGCATCAACCCCAGGACATCATCACTGAGGAGCCTTCTCTACTCCTTTTGGAATTATAAATGCAAGAACTAGATCTATAGCTTCGTACACCACTAAGATAATGCCCCCTATTATTATGTAGGAACTGTGGAGATCCAGATGTGGAGTCAAGTATTAAGATGAAAAACTCTCGATGCATAAATTGATCACTTTGATCAACCTCAGTATCATCCATTACTCCAAACTTCAGTTCCCTAAAATTTCCGTCTCTGATGATTGGCCCAGCTTTATTCACCTCTTGGGTCTTAAACTGATGGAGACCACCTCTACTCCTATCAAATGGGAAAAATCCCTACATCCTTTTGTCAAACTTAATAATGGTTCATGCATAGAAGGAAATTGTGGAGGAGGAGGGGTAGTGAGAGACAAGGAAGGCAAAGTGATTATGGCGTTTTGTATACCTTTGAGGAGAGGCGATATCAACTGTGCACAAGTGTAACGACCTGTTCCCGTCATTATAGAAAAGCTGATGGGAAAGAATTGGGGTCAGAAAAGTTTTGAGTAGTAACTTTGGATTTCCCAACCTAGTCCAGATTTGGACAAAATCGTAGTCAGTAAGATCTAGGAAAATCTTTTAGCAATTGGATGATCTAATTATGATTTTGATCACATGAGTAGATAGCTAAGATGTTAAGGAACCCGTACGACTTTACGGAATTGAATTCGGGTGAGTAGAACTCCAGGAATCAATCTTAGCGTGAACGATATTTTTTTAGCGTTGTTGGTTAAAGGTGTGTTGTGAAATGGGGGTCTTGGGATTATTAAAATAGCTCATTGGTTCCGTGCAAGCCGCTGGGGCGGGATTTCTGCTGCCAGGGCGAGGCCGCTGTGCGGGGTGAGGACCGTTGTGGCGGGTTCGACGCGACTTAAAGTTGGAAATAAACCCTTAATTGGCACTTTTCAATTTTTAGAGCTAAGGAACGAACCCCAGGCGACTCCTCATTTTTCACCATTCTTAAGGCTAAAGGTAAGCTTTTCACTCTCCGAATCCATTTTTTGATTCGTAGAACGTAATAGAACGGATGAATGTTGATGGGGGGAGGGTTTTATTATAGATTCTATGGTGGAAACAACCCTAATCTAGGTATGGGGACCAAGGGTTTGGTCTAGGGTTATTGATTTTGTTATAATTTGGATAATTAGACATTTGATTGTTGATCCTTGCGTATAAATTATTGTTTTTAGACCACGAACAAGTGGAAAGAATTCGGAAAGGAAAGATTCAAGTGCCTTAGGGGATTCAATCTTGGATTCGAGGTAGGTGATGGTTGTGATTCTATGATTGTGTGATGTATGTTTGTCTTGTTTCATTATGATACATGTATGTATCTGAATGTTGCATTATTGATCACACTTGTTGTAAATAAGATAGATGAATGATGGTTACCATGAAATCATGACTTAAATGTATGATGTTGAGGATATACTTGTGATTGTAGTGTGTTGAATGGATCGGTTGCCACGTTTCAGCATAACTAACTTGGATCGGTTGCCACGTTTCGGCATAACTAACTTAGATCGATTGCCACATTCCGGCATAATTATGGGATTAGTTGCCATATTCTGACATAATCATTGGATCGGGTACCATGTTTCGGTATGCTAACTGTTTGGTATGGGTTCCATGAAAGGACTATTGAATTGGGTTCCGTGAGAGGACCATTGAATTGTGTTGTGTATCTACTTGATGAGTTCATTCATATCTAATGACGATTAATATTGGAAGACGGTATGTTGCTCTAAATTGATATAACTGTGATATGTGAGAATTGTGAAGTTGTTCATTGTTAGTATATGTTGATGATATTGTATATGTTCGATATGTGCATGTGATTATATTGTTGTATTGACTAATGTATGTTACACTTATTGGGATAGCCGCGTGATCCTACCAGTACACTGTGGTTGTGTACTGATATTGCACTTGCTTGTTCTTTGTTGAGTACAGAGCATCTTTAGGCGGCTATTGAACTTCAGCTAAGTGGCTATTGAGCGTGGCCGGATTCAAGGGTGAGCCATTTCTTTCGGGATGTCATGGTTCTTTCTTGTTTAAGTCCACTCTGTTTGGACTCAGACTATTTGTTTAAGGTATTTGTTTAGTTTCGGGGTTGTACCCTTTGTTCTTAGACTTGTCATTATTAGAGTTTTGGTACATTGACTTTTAGGTTCTAGCGGTTGAATATCCGCATTAGTTTGGTTAGTTAATTGTTAAAACTTTGGAGTTTATGGGGACTCTATTTTTATAGTCATTTAAACCTGCTTCTATATCTTTAAATGTCTTAGTGTTCATAAAAATTATTAGTTGGGCTATAGTTTTGGTTCTCCCATCGGAGGGTTAGTATGGGTGCCACTCACGATGGTCTTGGTCATGAAAAAGTTGGTAACAGAGCCCTAGGTTCGTTGATCTCATTGTACCCAAATAAGTCTAGTAGAGTATTGTGGAACGGTACGATGACGTTTGTACTTTTCTTTGAGAGGCTATAGGACTTTAGGAAAAACTCACTTTTTTCTACTCCTTCGTGCTATGACTTGAATTCAATTGATATATGAGTGATACAAATTGGTATCTTTCCTTTTTCACTCTATGGTCCGAGTTAGAGCAACAACACCGGTAACACCATCACTAGCCAGAGAGGATGTATATAGACTAACGACAGTTGAATAGGGTCACTATTCAAAATAAGTATCAATTACCTCGGATAAATGACTTTTTTGACCAATTGCAAGGTGCATCAATTTTTTCTAAGATTGATTTAAGGTCTAGTTACCATCAGTTAAAGGTTGAGGCAGTTAAGAATTGGGTTCGACCAAGTTTAGTGATTGAAATTAGCAATTTTGTGGGGCTCGCTAGCTACTATTGTCGCTTGTGGTATAAGTTGAGTCCAATTGGTATCTCAACGAAGTGAACTAGACGCCGTAGTCCCGGCTGAAGGGACATAAATAAGTTAATTGGAACTGAGAAGGTTCTAATTTGTATCTGGCCTTAGGGACCGTATAAGGCATGACTGATGGTGTTTATGGAACGAACTAATTAAAGAAATTGGACTTGTCTGTGAGTTGTAACCTGAAACGGTGAATGTGTGCTTCTAGTTGTCAGAAATTAACTATGAATGTGAAGGGTTTATTACTTGAATGCTTTGATATGATTATGTGCTGGCTTAAATGTTGAAATTGTGCCAGTTGTATTCTCTTGAGTGTCGTGGAACTTGTTGTGAAAAGAAAGTCATCACGAGATTAGGTGCAAGGGTCTAGATAAATTACGATGTGGTTCGTAAGCGAGAAATTTTGACGTGCATTGCGACCAACTGATAATCGTGTGAGAATATGAGTGTATCCTGGGGATATGTGTGTGGTAGTGTTGAAACGATGTAAAAAAATTCTAAAGTGCGTACTTCGTTGGGTTGACCAGGGGTAGACAATGATTGTCCTAGCTAAAGGGGTTTTCTCTAAAACTCTCTGTATTATAGCTGGGAACTTTTAGGGGAAATTGGGAAAGAAAAGAACCCAGAAAAATTATTGACATGGATTCTATTTTCGTTATGGCTGCTGGGGCGGGATTTTCCCGCCAAGGCGATCCCGCCAGAGCGAGACAGGGCGAGACAGAACCTCAGCCCTATCTCCCATGTTTTCCCTAGTCACAATTATGGACCCCGAATCGTACCCGACCTAACCCCGCAATCTAATTCAGTGTTCAACAATTAAATATAAGTTATAATGTGTGTTAAATTTGTTGAGAACCTGGGCATATGAGGAGGAAATCAGCAAGGTCGTGGAGACCGGGGAAATGGTAATGCAAGTAGAGGAGTAGTGCAGCCAGACAAGAAAGTTGCCCGTCAAGAGGACAGGGCTCAGTTTTATGTTTTTCCGGGTAAGACCGAGTTTAAGGGTGTGATGCAGTGGTCACAAGAGCTACTCTTGTCTGTGCCCGGATTACTATTTTTTTGTTTGATCCGGGTTCTACTTATTCGTATGTGTCAGTTCAATTGCCTTGGGATTTGATGTGGTTTGTGTTATAGTTGATGCCCTCATCCATATTTCTACCCCAATTGAAGAGTCAGTCATAGTCACCCATGTATATCGTGTATGTATATAAATGTTGCATTATTGATCACACTTGTTGTAAATAAGATAGATGAATGATGGTTGCCATGAAATCATGAATTAAATGAATGATCTTGAGGATATACTTGTGATTGTGGTGTGTTGAATGGATCGGTTGCCACATTCCAGCTTAACTAACTTGGATCGATTGCCACGTTTCGACATAACTAACTTGGATCAGTTGCCACGTTTCGGCATAATTATTGGATCGGTTGCCATATTTCGACATAATCATTCAATCGGGTACCACGTTGCGGTATGCTAATTGTTTGGTGTGGGTTCCATGAGAGGACTATTGAATTGGGTTCTATGAGAGGACCATTGAATTGTGTTGTGTATCTACTTGTGATGCGTTTGTTCATATCTAATGACGATTGATATTGAAAGACGGTATGTTACTCTAAATTGATATAATTGTGATATGTGAGAATTGTGAAGTTGTTCATTGTTCATATATGTTGATGATATTGTATATGTTCGATATGTGCATGTGATTATATTATTGTATTGACTAATGTATGTTACACTTATTGGGATAGCCGCGTGATCCTACAGTACACTGTGGTTGTGTACTGATATTATACTTGCTTGTTCTTTGTTGAGTACAGAGCATCTTCAGGCGGTTATTGATAGACCTCAGCTAGGTGACTATTGAGCGTGACCAGATTCAAGGGTGAGTCATTTCTTTCGGGCTGCCATGAATCTTTCTTGTTTACCACTCTGTTCGGACTCAGACTATTTGTTTAAGGTGTTTGTTTAGTTTCAGGGTTGTACCCATTGTTCTTAGACTTGTCGTTAGAAGAGTTTTGGTACATTGACTTTCAGGTTCTGTGAGTTGAATTTCCGCATTAGTTTGGTTAGTTAATTGTTAAAACCTTGTAGTTTATGGGGACTCCATTTTTATAGTCGTTTAAACATGCTTCCGTATCTTTAAATGTCTTAGTGTTCATAAAAATTATTAGTTGGGCTATAGTTTTGGTTCTTCTATCGAAGGGTTTGTGTGGGTGTCACTCACGACGGTTTGGATCGTAACAAGAAGCCAATGCATTCTTGCTTGGTCTTAACTGGTGCTTTCAAAATGGTTTCCCTAGGATCATAGGGGAAATTAACTCCCTCTTACTTCAGAATTGTATTCAGGGAAATTGGCAAAGCACTTGAAAAATTGAAGACACAATTAGTAAGATCAAGTTTTTGCTGGACACTCACTGTATCCATACCACTCACTGCATGAGGGAAGCTAACAAGGTTGCCGACAAGCTAGCGTCCCTGAGTCACAAGGGTTGAAACAATTGTATCTACCTAGACAAATCATAGGCCTAGTTAACATTGACAGATGACAAATACCATCTTTTAGAGTCCGGAGGAGAAACCATGGTGTTATCATCTTTGATCCTTAATAAAGAAACAATTCTATTGCCACTTGTGACAACTCAATCTTTTGCTTCTAAAAGCCTAACAAATACACTATGTACTGAAGAAGGCTAGGCATAGTCCTCATTCTTCCTATGTATCCTCTTTGATAGTGACAATACAATCTGGACTCTTTTTTGACAAAAAATAAACAAGGATAATTTAGTAAACTAATCGGTTAAAAATGTTTCTTGTACAAAATCAATAGATAAGAGAGTGTTTGGATTGCTTAAAAGTTGATCAAACCTATCAGTTTTTGACTTCTAGAAATATTTGACAAATATAAAAAAATAACTCGAAGTAAGTCAAAAATGACTTGAAATAAGTTAAGAAGTGTTTGACAAGGTAAAAATGACTTAAAATAAGTCAAAAACCAAAAGTAGGTTTCCCCTTACTCTTTTTTTTTTTGATTTAAAAGTAATTTCAGTTTGACTTTTTATTTTTGATTTTAAGCTACTTTTTAAAAGTTAATCCAAACGGGCTCTAAGAGGGTGTTTGAATGGATTTAAAAGTTGGTCAAACCTACTTTAAAGTCGGTTTTTGACTTCTGGAGTGTTTGATAAATATCAAAATAAGTCAAAAAATGGCTTAAAATAAGTTAGGAAGTGTTTGACAATGTTAAAAATAACTTAAAATAAGTTTAAAATGACTTAAAATAAGTTAAAAACCAAAAGTAGATCTCTCCTTACTTTTTATTTTTTGACTTAAAAGTTATTTAAGTTTTCTTTTTATTTTTGACTTAAAAGCTATTTTTTTAAGTCAATCTAAACGGGATCTAATAAAAAGGTTCGGAGGACAAAAAAATAAAATAGTTCAATTTTCCTTGAACTAAGTTAAATAGTACAATTTTAACCTTCAGTAATAGGTTGGATTAAATGAACTTTGCAATTAGCTAAAAAGCTCAAATGCGCCCTTATTACTATAACAATTAACGCTTTAGACTAATATCTAATTCAATATTATCGCTAAGAACTTACCATGTGATTCAATATTAAATAAGGATCATGCAAACGGTTTTTAAATTTTGAACCTTAGAGATATTAATCTCCTAAAATAAGTAAGAAAAATTATTTAAATACACGTCTTATTTTATCATAATATCTAAAATTCTCTATGATTGAAAAAAATTTCAAAAGTCCCCTCTCGCTGATACATCCTTATCCACCTCTTGGATACATTCCTCCTCTTTTTGAGATATATCTCTCCCCTCTTTGATACATCTATCTTCTATGTAAGACTGGGCACCAGACCAGAATGAACCGGTACTGGGATGGTTTGACCAGGTTGTTGACCGTTACCGGATGAATCAGACCGGAATTATCAGGATGGAAACTCGGTTCCGTCCTGTCCCACTATATATCGGAATAGAATCGGGACGGACCAGAATGAAACGGGATGGGATAAACGAAACGACACATATAGCTATTTCAAAAAATAATAATTTTATTGAGTTATTTTGAATTACAAAAAGATAATTTATTTATTTTTCTAAGTTTAATAGTTTATAAAGTATTTAAGTTTTGAAACTTATAATGTTTATTTGTAGTTTTACTTAAGTTTATTTTAAATATATTTTTTTTTAAAATTTACTTATAAGTTTGTAAGTTAAATTTAATAAAGTTATTTTTTTTAAAAGTTTTTGAGTGTATGTTATAATAATCTTTTGAAGTTTATAAGTTATATGTTATAAGTTATAACTCATAACTTGTAATTTAAATAACTTAAGTTAATTTGTTAAATTTATAAATTTTAAAGTTTTTAGGTTTATATTATGTGAAATTGATGAATTAAGTTTGTAATTTTAAAAAATTAAATAAACAACAAAAAAGAAATGTTAATAAAATTTTAAAACAATGACAAATTTTTTTAAAAAAATCAATCCAATTTGTTCAAATTTGTATTACAATTACAAAGATTTCACGGACCGGATCGGGATGAACCGGTACCGGTATATCGATATCAAATCATGATACCGTCCCATTCCGAGTACCGGTTCAATGTATCTCATTGCGTCCTGAATACTTTCGGGACGGAACGGACTGGAACGTAACCGGAACCAATCAGAATGGTACCAGTATAACCCGATTTGGTGCCCAGTCTTACCTCTATGTATATGGATGTCATATTCCCTCTATGATCCATTCCTCCCCTATGTATATGAAAGTTTGTTGATGTATACGGAAGTCCAAGTGATGTATTCGGAATTCAAAAAATTTAAGAGATTTTTATAATTTTAAAAAGAGTAGATAAATAATGTAATTAACTCTTAATATTATGATATTTAGGTAAATTATACTAAGTACTATGAACTCTAAGGACTCGTTTGGTAGGCAGTATTAAATAGAATAGTCCATGGATTAAAATATAGTTCATCTAATACATTGTTTGGTTACTTTATTTTATTTAATCCACGGATTGCTTATACACCATATGTGGGCTTATTTTATGGACAAATTACAGAAATACACACCTTTTGTTTCACTTATTTCCATTATTCCCTATTACTTTTAAAAATCTCCAAAATCCCTTATTTCTTTAATGTATCCGAGCTGCATATTAATGTATCCGAGCCAATATTTAATATATCCGAGCTACATATTATGTATCCAAGCTAGTTTTCAATGCATCCGAACTACATATTAATGTATCCGAACCAATATTTAATGTATCTGAGCTACATATTATGTATTCGAGCTAGTTTTTAATATATCCGAGCAACATATGAATGTATCCGAGACAATATTTAATGTATTCGAGCTACATATTAATGTATCCGAGCTTCAATTATTGTATCCGGTTTTTTTAATTCTTAAGGGATTAATTTAATTAGAAACTTATTAGGGATAGATTGTAATTTCATATTAAAATGATGGAATTTATGTAATTTACCCAAAATTAAAAGCACTTAAGAATAAATTAATCCAAACGATACTATAACTTGGTTGCGATCGATATCCAATAATAATCACTTTTCGAATGGCTAATTACTCAAGTTTGGAGAGTATATTTTTATTTTTACTCTATACTAGAGGAGGGAATATGAGAGGAGCTTGGGTCAAGAGGATAGTTTGATAATTTACTAAATTTTTGGGCCAACTGAATTCCTCTTGGTCATCATCCCTTCTAAATGGCACTTCAATATTTTTTGGGTCTTTTCAATGATGAACACGTGGGGTTCTTGAGAAAAAAAAATCCCTAATAGATTTGCTTTTAATTAAAAAAAAAAAAGTTGGGAAATTTTGTCTAGTTTGATCGAGGATGTATTTTAATTGCTTCATTTTATTTTACTTGGCTTCTATGTGTTACATAAATTGAGATAGAAAAAAGAATATATGTTTTTTTAAAATTATATTAAAAATATTATAAATCACAATAATTAACAACTTAAAATATTAGAAAAACATACTAAAAATTTGATTATCTCAAATTTTCACATGTGCCGCATAAATTGAGATAGAGAGAGTACCATATATTATTTGAAAATTACGTTATGAGTACTATAAATCACAAGTTGAAATATTTTAAATATATTAAAATATGGTTAACTTTCTCAATTTTACATGTGTCAGATAAATTGGGGCAGAGGGATTAACGTGTATTATTTGAAAATTACATTAATTAAGAGTACTATAAATCACAGTAATTAACAACTTGAAATATTTTTAAAAATATATTAAAATTTTGGTCGACTTTCAAAATTAATGTGTCACATAAGTTGGGAAAAAGTGAGTAACATATATTATTTGAAAATTATGTTAAAATTTCTATAAATCACAATAATTAATAATTTTAAATATTTAAAAATTACATAAAAATTTAATTGACTCTTTCAATTTTATTTGTGCCATATAAATTAAAATAAATAAAGTAATATATATTGAGCCCGTGCTTACACGGGCTATTATATTTAATAGAAATATAGTAGAGAATATAATATGGGAAGATTTGTACCATATCAATGCACACTAATTTCATTGTATTGTATTTATATATGTATAGATATATAAATTAATGGAGGGCAGAAAATTCTTCTTCTAAATCCCAATAGCATTTCATTAATTAGTCATAGAAATTAATCCCTAGAGTATAAGCATATTTTTCTCCAATAGGTCATGTGACTCGTGAATCTAAATCAATCATGTCAATAAGTATTGATTGATTATAAGAAATAGAAAAAATACATAAAAAAAATTCTGAATTTGGCACGAAAACTTACTTTAGTACTTAAATTTTATGGGTAATTATTTACCCCCTAATTAATTTTCAAGTGAATTTAATATCATCCTAACAGCTGACGTGGCAAGTCAATAAATTTACTGTGCGTAAATATAAAAAATTAAAGAGAAAAAGAATAAGTGGGCCCCATTTTTTTTCTTTTTAGCCAATAATCTTTTTTTCCTTCATCTTCCTCACACCCCACCACCCCTCTCGCCTTCAACCACCATTTGCACCACCTCTTTCTTCTTCATCGAACCCCCCATTTCTTTAATATCTCCTTCTTTGAAACCCCATCTCGACCCTATTTCTCCTCTTTGAAGCCTCACCCTCTTTCTTTCTCTTCAGATCTGCCGCCTCACCACCACTACATGGCCCTTTTCTTCTACGTGGCACTGATGTGGCAATGATGTGGCGCTGACATATCAATGACGTGATGCGTGTGAAATGCACTTGCCATTGTGAGACTGATATTATAATTTTAGGGTGATATTAAATTCACCTGAAAAGAGATTAGGGGGGTAAATAATTACTCGTAAAGTTTAAGTAGTAAAGTAAGTTTTCGTGCCAAGTTCAGGATTTTTTTTTATATGTATTTTCCCTAAGAAATAAAATAAAAAAGTACACACCGCAAGTATTAAAGTTCCCAAAAGTGTTTTTTCATGTTTTCCCTCCGTGACTTTTGTCCTGATACATTTTTCTGTTTGTTAGTTATGGTCCATTCTTTTTTTTTTCTATTCGAAATTCGATATTCATATTGAAGCCCGATTAAATTTGAATTTGCGCCTGAAAGATATAGTACTCTCCTAATTCTTTTTTAGTTGTGATTTATGTGTGTTAATTAAATTAATTTTTAAAATCAAATTAACTTATATTAATTCAATATTTTAAAATAAAAATTTAGATAATCAAAAACTATACGGAAAGTACTATAATTTGTAATATTTTCATATCAATATGATGAAAACACATCTTAAAGTATTAATCAAAATTCATATCGTTTGTTTCTCTAAAAGAAAATTATGACAATTAAAAAAAACGGACGGAGTACTAATAAAATACTACCTTTAGATAATAGTATTTGATTATTTTTTTTAAAAAAGGAAAAAACACCAAATTGAGCATGTATATATCGAAAAAATTTATCCTGCGCGAGGTGCAAGTATTGTCAGTTGTGTGAGGGGTTGTTTGGCTGTCAAGTGTATGTTATTGGACCACATGTCACTTTCTTTCATTTCTTTTTCTCATCTATTTTTAACCTTCTTTCTTTTTATACTTTTTCTTTCTTTCTTCAAAACACCTTATTGCATTTTTTTCTACTACTTGTTAACTCTTAACATAATTTTATTTTATTTTTTATTTGAAATTTGGTATATGAATTAAAATGCGACAATTTAAGATTTGCATGGCGTAGAGCTTTATTCGAAGTGATATACTGTTTATCAAGAATTTTTCATACTCAAAACCTCTAGTTAATCGAGAAACAACATAATCTTTTGCGCCATCATTTATTTGAGGAAAAACCAAAGTTGGTGTATCGAAAAATTTAAATTTATTTTTTTGGAAAAGTTTTAAGGAATTGAAGAAAGTGAAACTACAAAAAATTAGTATTTTAAAATCTCGTATCTTAATTTCTAAAATGTTTTAAAAAAAATAATATTTTATAAATGATATATAGAAAATATGAGAACTTAGATTATATATTTTTTATTTGATGAAGAGGAAAAGACACCCAGAACTTTCTTCATCTTCTCTGTCTTAGGTTTAGGTGGACATTTAATATTGTAGACCCTACTATTTACTTTTGATTTTTTTTTCAGCCTTTATTTTAAAAAATAGTCAAAAAATGGATGAAACCTCACCCAACTTTGATTGGTTGGGCCTCTACCATTATAATTTTTTTCTCTATATATCTAGTATCTACTATGTACCACACAAATTAAATGTATATTTCTGCCACACAAATCAATTGAGTCTAAATTGAACACCTAGCAAACACCCTTCCTATTTGACGTGGTTTATTTTCATCTTCTTAAATTATATTTAATCTTAATTATATTTTGTATTTGATTTTTTTTTAAAAGGTTACCATTTCAAACAATAATTGATTCCTAATTATTTGAGATGGTAATGATTATTAAAAATACAAGTAAAAAAATTGAATAAAATATGTTAAATTTAGAGCGATGGGATTCCTCCAATGACTTCTATTTTAGTAAGTAAAGCACAATGGTTACTTTTTCCCTTTATACTTCCGCCGTTTAAAAAATAATGATCTATTTTAATTAGACATAAAAAATTTAAAAATAAAGTAGACTTTTAAAACGTATATTTTTTCATCATACTGATATGCAAAAAATTACAATTTATATTACTCCCACCTTTACTTTTTAGTTGTCATAGTTTCCTTTTTAAGAGTCACACAATTTGAATATGACTAATATTTTAAGACGCATTTTTTCATCATATTGATATGAAAAAGTTGCAACTTATAATGTCTTCCTTATAGTTTTTGTTTATTTTAAAATATCAAATTAATGTAATTTAATTTTAAAAATTAGTCAAATTGACTTTTAAAAAATGTAATATAATAATTAAATTAATGTAATCTAATTTAACTTTGAAAATGAGTGAAACTAACTTTTAAAAAATACAATATAATAACTAAATTAATATAATCTAATTAGTCAACTGATTTTTTGATAAGCACATATCAGCATCTAAAAGGCTAAGATTATATTATGCTGCTTTTTGCTTTTTGCTTTTTGCTTTTTGAAGGCGGCAATGCCTATTGCATACATCCTTTCTATTTAAACAGCTCTGTCTATTTACTTTGTGAACTCTGAAATTTTCTTTGTTCTTAAATTCCAAGAAACAAAAAAAAGAAAAAGTATCATGGGTTGTCAAGGCAATAAGCGACCAATTCATGTCTTTATGGTTTCATTCCCAGGCCAAGGACATGTCAATCCTCTACTTCGACTCGGCAAACACCTAGCAGCCAAGGGTATTTTCGTCACATTTTCCACAGCTGAAAGTCATGGTGCTCAAATGAGAAAAGCCAATAAAAACTTAAGCGATGAGCCAACACCTTATGGTGCAGGTATGATAAGATTTCAGTTTATTGATGATGCCTGGGATTATTCGAAGCCCGAGGGTAATGACCTCGGGCTTTACATTCAGCATCTAGAATCCGTAGGTAAACAACTCCTTCCTCAAATGATTGAGGAAGAAGAGAAACAGGGTCGCCCTGTTTCTTGTCTTATTAACAATCCCTTTATCCCTTGGGTTTCAGATATTGCTGAAACCCTCGGAATTCCTAGTGCTGTCCTTTGGGTTCAATCTGCTGCGAGTTTTTCATGTTATTACCATTATACCCATCAATTAGCTCCTTTTCCTACTGAATCAAACCCCGAACTCGAACTCCAACTTCCAGGTATGCCCTTGCTTAAACATGACGAAATCCCTAGCTTTTTGCATCCTGCTTCTTGTTACACTATGTTGAAGAAGGCTATTTTAGGTCAATTTGAAAAATTGTCTAGTCCATTTTGTATACTAATGGATACATTCCAAGAACTCGAACTCGAGCTCGTTGATCAGCTTTCCAAAATTTGTCCAATTAAAACTGTTGGTCCATTATTCAAGTTCCCTAAATTAATTCCCCCCAATGGAGAGGATTTTCGTGGCGATTATTTCACGTCTGATAGTGGCATAATACAGTGGCTCGATTCGAAATCAGCATCCTCTGTTGTATACATTTCATTTGGGAGCATAGTCATGTTGAAACAAGAACAAATTGATGAATTGGCCTATGGATTGTTAAATTCAGGGGTGAACTTTTTATGGGTATTAAAAGAACCTTCAGTAGGGACAGGTTATTTACCAGTAAAATTACCAGATGGATTTTTGGACAAAGCTGGTGACAGGGCTAAAATTGTCCAATGGTGTCCACAAGAACAAGTTTTAGCACACCCATCATTAGCCTGTTTTTTAACGCACTGTGGATGGAATTCGACTATGGAAGCAATATCAATTGGTACGCCAGTTATTGCGTTTCCACAATGGGGTGATCAAGTTCTTGATGCTAAGTACTTAGTGGATGTGTTTAAAGTTGGGATTCGATTGTGTAGAGGTGAGGATGAAAATAGAATCATTCCGCGAGAGGAAGTGGAGAAGTGCGTGAGGGAGGCGACGAGTGGAGCAAAGGCCACGGAGATGAAAGAAAACGCGTTGAAGTGGAAGAAAGTGGCGGAGGATGCGGTGGCTGATGGTGGCTCCTCCCAGCAGAATCTCCAAGCATTCATCGATGATATTGTCACAAAGTGTACTGCCGAAAAGTTCAAGAAAGCTAGCTTGCAATAAGTGTTAATTTATTAAAATTACGTCATTTAATAAGATTAGACTCTTATATTATTCAAATACTGATTGTTAATCATGCAATGGAATTTTCATTTGTGCAAACATTGGCTATGGATATAATTTTTAGTCCTCACTGAGAAAATTGACAGAATATCCAAATTTAAGTGTTTTAGAAGTGTTTGGATTAACTTTTAAAGTATCTCAAATTTACTTTTAAGTCGGTTTTTACTTATGTAATTGTTTGACATATATAAATGAATTAACTTTTAAAATTTGTCAATTCTACTTTTAAATCAGTTTTTGACCTCTCAAAGTAACTTAAAATAAGTCAAAAATCCTTTTAAATAAGTTAGAAAGTGTTTGACAATATTTAAAATAAGTTTAAAATGACTTAAAATAAGTTAAAAAATCAAAAGTTGACTTATCCACCTTGTATTTTTTAACTTAAAAATTATTTATTTTTAATTTAGAAAGTACTTTTTTTTTAAGTTAATCCAATCGAGCTCTTAATCCTATCATATTTTTTTAAGTCATCGGTCGAATTGTTTTGAAAAATAACCTCTCATAAATAGGGTATTACAGTAATTTGTTGTAGTGAATATTTCAAACATGGAATAAGACTATTTCTCTTATAATAAATCGTCGGCCTACATTTGTCCACTTGCCTGCTAATTCTGAAGCAAACTCGCGTGAAATTTCTATTTTTTCTGTAAACATGTTAGGTTGGGTTATATAGATTCTTTCGGTTAACATTTTTTCCCAGATCTATTCCAATTGTATTTAAAGGAGATTATAGGTTTTCAATCATTGGGTTGACATTTTTCAAATTTGGATTTATCTTGTTATTGGGAAGCACGATGAGACCAGAACGATGCACACATCTTTTTGTTTTTTTTGGTTGATTAGATTTCTAAGTATTACAAGTCATTTAAGTATTAGATAATTCATAATATTTAACAATAAGAGTATAAGTAATAAATTATCTCTTGATTTTATCAATTGAACAAATAAAAGTTTTAGTATAATACAGGAGTAAAAATTAACGGAGGCAGTAGTGTTCATGTACATTAAAATTACATCTGAATAGTACTAGTTCCTAAATGCCTTTTCAAATTGCATTACTCACACAAAAAGAAATTATAAAATTTCTAAGCTTCTTCTTGGCACCTCAGTTATATATTTGATTTTGTTAGTACTGCCCCCAGCCCCCCATCACTTTTTTGGGTGGGGAAAAATATTCTCTTTATTTTTCCAGTGAAGTTATGGTTAATTGTAATTGTTTTCAATTAATTATATAAAATATGCATAGTGGTCATATATATTAGGAGGTAGGAACCTATACAACACATTAAAGAAAGGAAGGAGCTAGCATCCAAATATTCGAGTAGTTGATAAAATGATAAACAAGTTTCTGACGCTAGTGGCACCATAAACATTAATTACACGGTACCTATTTTCATGGAGTAATTGATGCAATCTAGAAATGTTGGGAACAATGAATCTAAAAATAGATTAATCACGTATTTCCTCTGTCCATTTTTTATTGTTATAATTTTCATTTTTAGAGTCAAACAATAAAAACTTTGATAAATAGTTTATGATGTATTTCTTCATCATATTGATATTCAAAAGAATTATAATTTATAATACTTTTTGTATAATTTTTGAATATCTATTTTTTTTTATAAAATATTAAATTAATGTAATCTAATTTAGCTTTGAAAATTAATCAAATTGACTTTTGAAAAGTATAATATGATAAATAAAAGTGGACGAAGAGAGTATCAATTTGGATATATATATCCAAATGTGAACCTCACTAATTTTTTTTGTTTGTTTTTCGTCTACCGTTTGGTACTCTTATGAAATTTGGATATATTCAATATGCATAGGACCACTCACCATAAATCTTGACCTCACTAACCTTTTCTTTGTTTGTTTCCTTCTAACGTTTGGTATTCACGTCGGAGTCCCATGAAATTTGGATATATATTTCATATGCATAGGAACATGCACCATAAATGTGGAGTCTCCCTAACCTTTTCTTTGTTTGTTTCCCGGTAACGTTTGATACCCACGAAGTGTTAGATATTTTGTAATATATAGAGGTCTTAAATTAAATAGATATATTTATTCGTAAAAGAATATGACTGTTATGAAAAGTCATTTGTTTATGAAAGAACATGATTTTTATGAAAAGTTATATGTTCATGAAAGAACACGATTCTTATGAAGAGTCATCTCTTAAGTTCTATAAAGGGAAAAGGGTCAAGAATACGCCTAATCTATTGAAAACGGTTCAAAAATACCTTCCTTCCACCTTTTGGTCTAAAAATACCCCATCCCTTTGTTTTTGGTTCAAAAATACCTCTCCTTCTATCTTTTGGTCTAAGAACTCTTTACCCCAATTTAATAAATTTATTATTTTATTTTTAGACTTAAATATTTTATATATATGGGATGACCCAATATTAAGAATTTAAATAAATAAAAATTATATTTTAGAACAAATAAAAGAATTAACTAATTAGTAAAGAAATCAATTTAATTAAATTGAGGTTAAGGGTATTCTTAGGTCAAAAAATGAAAGGAGGGGTATCTTTGAACCAAAAACAAAAGTTCAAGTGGTATTTTTGGTATTTTTAGACCAAAAAGTGGAAGAAGAGTATTTTTGAGCCATTTCCAATAGGTTAGGAGTAGACTCTCTAAAGATAACCTAAGAAAAATCTGCATGTATAAATAAAGAGCTTTATTATATCCTTGAAGAGATTTGTTTATATTTACCCCAATATGTATATGGGCAATTCTTCAATTATATTTTTCCTACTATTATTTTTCTAACCCGAAGTTCGAGAAAATTTAGATTCGCACATAAGGGTCATTTATGAGGGCAATGCTTAACATAATTTTGTCCCATTTTTAAATGTTTTAACCTGAAATCTCTTATTGTGAATAAATGAGGAGATCTCATGCATTTCACCACGATGTATATGATCACTAACTTTACTAACTCACATGCTCTTCTCAAAATTGGAAACCTTATATATATCCATGCACTTTAGAAATTAGGAAAAATCCTTTTGGCCAGAAAATTTGGCCATAATTTGGCCATAATAGCCTAAATACATGTTCACACTATAAACTGATTTATTTTTTGACAACTATACCCTTCTTTGTCAAATTTATATTTTTCTTATTAATTTATTCATTAATTATGCTTTAATAAATGAGAAAGTTTTCCAATACATAGTAAATTGACTAATTTTTAAATTTCTCTAACTTCCATACATACATGGCTTTTAATTTCTTTTAATAATATTGTGAAATGGTCAAAGGCCAATACATATGTAGTTTTTTTTCTTCCTTAATTTTCTGATAAAAAATCTATAAAGAATACAAAATTTAAATTGATAATTAGAATACAAAATTTAAAATTTAGAATATAAAATATAAAATTT